>JBBPBX010001057.1:76935-87975 GCA_038048925.1 Garcialebias charrua | reverse complement strand
AAGAAGGCATTGAATTAATAGACATGAACCATAAATTAACAACCTTGAGAAAAAGACTGACAGAAATAAAGTAAAAAAGTACTTCCTCTGCCATTCTGGCAGAAAATGCTCAAAATCAGATATGAATGTTTAAGAGATAATCCGTCACTGGAATGATGCTTTGATGGAATCTTGAATAGAAAGGCAGCTATATACCTTATTCCTAGCCCCCATGCATGGATTATGGGCACAATCTTCAGCGAGGACCAGAACCGGCATTTGTTTATATGCAAACAGTACGAGCTGATGTAGTTTCTACCAAACATTGTGGATTTAATTTATTAATAATAATAATAATAATGAATTCAATTTATAACGCACTTTTCATTAATGAAAATCTCAAAGTGCTACAAGGTGCAACAGAATTAAATGTCAATAAAACAAATAATAAAACAATTAAAATCAATAACAGTATCAGCTAAGATCAAAAGTAGAATCATGAGGAGGTAGAGTATGCTCGGTTGAAAAGAAAGGTCTTCAAGCCGCTCTTAAAGTCAACCACAGACTGTGGGGCTCTCAGACAGTCAGGAAGAGAGTTCCACAGGCGGGGGGCAGCCACACTGAAAGCCCGGTCACCCATGGTCCTTAATTTGGTTCTCGGAATGTGAAGGAGATTCCATAATTTAAACGTGGGAACACCACCTGTAAGAGCTCAAACAGGACAATATAATCACACTGCTGCCTGATGCAGATGAGGGATGGAGGACAACCTGAAGAAGTGGCCGCAGACTACATACTAGCATATTTAGCTACTCCATCGACTCATTTGCTTCCAACGGTGAAGCGATGAACAACCTGAAAATCTCTTAGGCATATTAGTATCTGCACAGTAATAAGGTGGGTTGTGTTTTGTTAAAAGAGGTGGGGCACAATCTGTTTTACCTTAAAGCAGACATAGAGCCCAGCCAAAGCCTTAAAGTCCTCCATCACAGAGCTTGGATTAATTACAGAAAAAATTGTAACTTAGACAAACAAATACTATAATGCTGTGCCCTTCATACACTTGAAATCATTCCCGATATTCTTGTCACACTGTTTTCACAGTCCTTCTGAGGATCCGGCGTCTCTTCTTCAATGATTTTTTGTAGTCCAGCCACAAAGTATGATGCAGCTTTTCCTTCGTCGTTTGTTTGTCAACAAAGTGAAATGAGTACACATATCTTCAAGTTCACATTTGTCAGCCACTTTCTTCTCATCTGAAGGTAGGCGATGGAAAACATACCACTTTTCACTGGAACACTTTTTTTTTTAGTTTGTTTTGGGTCTGTGTTCAACTGTTGTTGTAGCCACTGCAGTGTTTCCCCTACCATTATATAGGCGGGGCGCCCCGCCCCTTCAACAGAAAAGAGCGCCTCGCCTACCCAACGCTCCAACCATCTGTCGGCACTGACATAACGCTAAACTAGCAGCTCGCAATGCAGGTGCACTAGCTAAAAACCTAAAAACAGCCTCTTCCCTCATGCTGTGGGAAGTCATACTGTATGTGTCATTTTTCACCCATTTGGAAGTCATACTATAGTATGTGTTCTTTTTCTCCCTGTTGAAAGTCATACTATAGTATGACTTCCAAATGGAAGCACATTTGCTTACTGTAGTATGTCCTTTATCCCCAAGTTGGAAGTCATACTATAACATGTGTGTCATTTTTAATCAGTTTGGAAGTCATACTATAGTATGTGTCATTTTTCGCCCAGTTGGAAGTCATACTAAAGCATGTGTTCTTTTTCGTCCAGTTGGAAGTCATACTAAAGCATGCGTTCTTTTTCGCCCAGTTGGAAGTCATACTGTAGTATGTGTTCTTTTTCACCCTGTTGGAAGTCATACTGTAGTATGTGACATTTTTCACCCTGTTGGAAGTCATACTGTAGTATGTGTTCTTTTTCACCCTGTTGGAAGTCATACTGTAGTATGTGGCATTTTTCACCCTGTTGGAAGTCATACTGTAGTATGTGTTCTTTTTCACCCTGTTGGAAGTCATACTATAGTATGTGTTCTTTTTCACCCTTTTGGAAGTCATACTGTAGTATGTGACATTTTTCACCCCGTTGGAGGTCATCCTGTAGTATGTGTTATTTTTCACCCTGTTGGAAGTCATGCTGTAGTATGTGACATTTTTCATCCTGTTGGAAGTCATACTGTAGTATGTGTTCTTTTTCACCCTGTTGGAAGTCATACTGTAGTATGTGTCATTTTTTACCCTGTTGGAAATCATACTATAGTATGTATTCTTTTCACCCTGTTGGAAGTCATACTATAGTATGTATTCTTTTCACCCTGTTGGAAGTCATACTGTAGTATGTGTTATTTTTCACCCTGTTGGAAGCCATACTGTAGTATATATTCTTTTTCACCCTGTTGGAAGTCACACTGTAGTATGTGTCATTTTTCACCCTGTTAGAAGTCATACTGTAGTATGTGTTCTTTTTCAGACCTGTTGGAAGTCATACTGTAGTATGTGTCATTTTTCACCCTGTTGGAAGTCATACTGTAGTATGTGTTCTTTTTCTCCCTGTTGGAAGTCATAATGTAGTATTTGTTCTTTTTCACTCTGTTAGAAGTCATACTATAGTATGTTTTCTTTTTCACCCTGTTAGAAGTCATACCATAGTTTATTTTCCACCCTGTTTGAAGTCATACTATAGAATGTCATTTTTAACCATGTTGGAACCCATACTATAGTTTATTTTTCACCCTATTGGAAGTCATACTGTAGTATGTCCCTTATACCCCTGTTGGAAGTCATACTATAACATGTGTTCTTTTTCTCCCTGTTGGAAGTCATACTATAGTATGTCATTTTTCATCAGTTTGGAAGTCAGAGTCAGATAATCTTTATTGCCATTCGCACCACATGTGGTACATGTGATTAAAGGAGATCATGTACACAGGGTCCCAGTTATATCAAATAACAAAAAGTAAAAGAAAAACAATAATAACATCTAAGATATGAACTAAGAAAAACATCAACTAAAAATACACTCAGCATTAATATCATAGAAAAACATTGCTCCAAACAGCAGCATGAAACAGATCAGCAGCAACATGATGTGATATTTCACAGTGATTATTATGGTTCGATATTCATGAGTCTAACAGCCTCAGGGTAGAAGCTCAGTCTAGTGGTTCTACACTTAATGCTCCTCAACCTCCGTCCTGAGGGGAGTGGGGCAAAAAGTGTGTGTGCTGGGTGAGTGGAGTCCTTCATGATGCAGGTGGCCCTCTTCTTGCATCTGGAGGTTTAAGGCCGAGATACACTGAAGCAGACTCCGTATACGCGCGTATGTGCGCATATTTTGTGCGTATGTTTTCGCTTCTATACTTTCAAACTATCAGCTTTCAAACGCTCGCGTTCTCCTTGTTGTAATATGAGCAGCTGAGCACGAAGGGGACTCAACTGAGCTCGCTGATTGGTCACTTTGACACGCCTACTGAAATGATTGACAGATTTCAGTCAGCTCAAAGTGAAACCTATCATGAGCAGCTCGCTCAGACTTCTGCGGTGTTCTGATACGGTCTTTCTACTATATATGTTATAAAAAGTTCTCTCAGAAATAAAAATAATAACAGGGAGTGCTTTTCCTGCAGCCCACAGCCCACCAGGGAATATATAAAACATCGCGCACCCAGGTAGGACCTGAATTCATTCATTTCATTCATCGAGTGAACGGAGGAAGAAGCGGTTACTTGACTTTAGGCAAAAAAACAAAAGAAAAGGCCCGATCAGCGATAAAAAAGAGGAATTTATTTCATTTGTGTAACATACAAAACAGTCCGGCGCCGGGGAAGTTTAGGTCAGACACCGCGCATCGCGTATGCGAATCGCGTATGCGTAGTAAAAAAATACTTTTGCGCGTACTTGCCCTGAGGGGCTACGCGGGGCTACGCTTTTGCCACAGCGTACGTACGCTGCGTATTGGCGTATCGTGAGGACGCTCGAGTGTATGTCGCCTTTTAGACATCTGTGATGGTGGGAAGACTGACTCCAACAGACTTCTGTGCAGCTTTCACCACTCTCTGTAAAGCTTTTCTTTCTGCAGCTGTACAGCCTCCATGGAAGTCATACTATGTGTTCTTTTTCTCCCTGTTGGAAGTCATACTATAGTATTTGTCATTTTTCATCAGTTTGGAAGTCATACTATTATATATTTTATATTTTAATCACATAAGTCTTATTAAACTCCAAGTTGTACGGCAAAAAACAAATGACCAAAAAGAATACTTTTACAAGGCATTTCAGTTTTACTAGCTTATTTACAAGATATTTATTTTCACACAATGCAACTTATCTTCATATCAGTCACAAAATATGTTGGATTCTTCTTTTGTCTCAAGTCTGTGAATAATTGATATTTATTTGCTCATCAAAACCATCAGACAGAAAACTTTTCAAATGTTCATGGGAGAGAAAAAAAACCTCTTGTTTTTCTGTCTGGTAAACAAAGTAAGTGCACTGGTGTTACATGGAGAGATGAGAGAAACACCATTTGCCTGATTGCAGTAAGACTTCTCAGATCGCTGCTTTTTTCTTACGAATCCCTCAAAACAAAGCAAAATGTCTTTGTTTAATTGTTGTTGACACAGTTTGGAGTCGGCCGCCTCAGATGCTGAAGACACCGAATAATCGACACTTCTAAGCAAACAATTTGCTGACAGCAGCTCTGCCTAATCTGGCTGTTATGTTTTCTGGGTGTAGTTTCAGCTGTGACAGCTTCACAAACACAGAGATGAAATCTGAAGGCCTAACTTACAACTCCAACACACAGGAGCTTTTCATATGCTCCACGATCGCTTGCCTTTTGCCTCTTCGGCGTGTGCACGGGCCCCAGCCTGGAGAGGAGAAGCAGCGAGGCAAGGAGAGAGGCGATGAATAGTTTGTGACAAAAAAAGACGGAGAGAGGACATGGATCTAAAAGACAAAGCCATCGTGCAGAGTCCATGAGTCAGCTGACAGCACAGACCGCATTCTTAATTGCCCTTAGAGCATATTTCTCATCCTAACTCCTGGTAATTGGACATGAGCGCTGGTGATAAATTGCTCGGGCTACCTTGGATCTGATGACGGCTTTGTGGAATTTAGACTGGCACCTGGAGGAGAGGGATATTTGCAGCTCGTCATTTTATTTTCCCTCAAGCTTTTACCTTCAGTTTTTGTAGATGTACAAACCAGATTCCAAAAAAGTTGGGACACTAAACAAACTTTGAATAAAAACTGAATGCAATGATGTGGAGGTGCCAACATCTAATATTTTATTCAGAATAGAACACAAATCACAGATCAAAAGTTTAAACTGAGAGAATGTATCATTTTAAGGGAAAAATATGTTGTTTCAAAATTTCATGGCGTCAACAAATCCCAAAAAAGTTGGGACAAGTCCATTTTTACCACTGTGTGGCATCCCCCCTTCTTCTTACAACACTCAACAGACGTCTGGGGACAGAGGAGACCAGTTTCTCAAGTTTAGAAATAGGAATGCTCTCCCATTCATGTCTAATACAGGCCTCTAACTGTTCAATCGTCTTGGGCCTTCTTTGTCGCACCTTCCTCTTTATGATGCACCAAATGTTCTCTATAGGTGAAAGATCTGGACTGCAGGCTGGACATTTCAGTACCCGGATCCTTCTCCTATGTAGCCATGATGTTGTGATTGCTGCAGAATGTGGTCTGGCATTATCTTGTTGAAAAATGCAGGGTCTTCTCTGACAATGCTTTCTGGAAGTATTCATGAGCCCATTCTGTTATTTCCTTGACAGTTGCATTCCTGTTTGAGGTTCATCCAGTAGTTTTTACGGTCTTGACCCTTACGCACAGCGATTGTTCCAGATTCTCTGAATCTTTTGATGATGATATGCACGGTTGATGATGATAACTTAAAAGTCTTTGCTATTTTACGCTGGGTAACACCATTCTGGTATTGCTGCACTATCTTTCTGTGCAACAATGGTGGAATTGGTGATCCTCTTACCATCTTGGCTTCTGAGAGACACTGACACTCTGAGAAGCTCTTTTTATACCCAATCATGTTGTCAATTGACCTAATTAGTGTTAATTGGTCTTCCAGCTGTTTGTTATATGCTCAATTTCCTTTTTCCAGCCACTTATTGCTACTTGTCCCAACTTTTTTGGGATTTGTTGACACTGTGAAATTTTGAATCAACATATTTTCCTTTAAAATGTTACATTTACTCAGATTAAACTTTTGATCTGTCATCTATGTTCTATTATGAATAAAATATTGATATTTGCCATCTCCACATCATTGCATTCAATTTTTATTCACAATTTGTTTAGTGTCCCAACTTTTTTGGAATCCGGTTTGTAGACTCAGGAATGCTAACAACATAGTTTATGTATTATGATTTATATTGTCTCTTACAAAGAAAAGTACATATTTGCAGTCCAAGCTGAAGATCAACTCTCAGAGCTACACATTTTGAAGCAGGTTTACAAAATGGAGAGCTCAGACTGTTTACTGTGAAGAATGATTATGAACAATTAATAACTTACCTGTTGTAGATGACAAGTCCAAGTGATGCCAAAACCAAAGTGAACTGCTGCTTTCCAAAAACGTCTAAATGAGGAAAATTCACGAAAATGGTAGTTTTTAAACTTTTATTTACACGTCAGACAGTTTTGCGGTATTTGAATAAAACTGATATTTAAGTTTCATGGTAACTTTGTCATTTGCATCACGTGGTACATGAGGTGGAACAAAATGCTGCTCATTTACTCCCAAAATTTACAAAAACAAAGTATGAAAAAAGAAACCGTATACAAGGATCTAAGATCTACAGTAAACAACAATAATGTAATATAATATGGTGTATTAAACAGCAGCCTGAACATGATTCTGTTGTGCTTTGGGTATGAATACAGCAGCTTAAAGGCAAAAACTGGCCCTGATTGTGGATTTCAGAAGGAAATCCACAATCATCTTCATCTTTTTCACATTGATGTGAAGGTTGTTCTTCCTGCACCAGCTCTCCAGGTGTTCCACCTCCTGTAGCTGGACTCATCAGTTTGTGATGCATCCCACCACCGGTGTATCGTCTGCAAACTTTACAATATGACAGCCTGGATGGGTAGGTGCACAGTCATACGAGAGCAGAGTGAACAGGAGGGGGCTCAAAATACAGCCCTGAGGGGAGGATTACAGTGGAGGAGAAGTTGTGGATCCTCACAGACTGTGGTCCCAGTTGGACCCATTTACAAACACGAGCAGCAGCTAGCTGCAGCACTTCTGGTGCAGTCTGAGTACTTCTGCAAAAATCCTTTAGTCAGTGTAAATAATTGTAAAAGCATGTTTGCTAAAGTGCATAAAATGTTTGACAGTGGACAGTTTTAGGACCGCATTGATCCATTTTGAGCTCATCCTCTCCCCCGTTAGGCTGACGCTGTAATTCGTATCAATCCAGCCGTCTACACTCATGCAGACCTTCATTTGTTCAAATTCTTTCCATGGAAGCCCACTGTAATGTTTCAAAAGATTCAAATGATCCCTAGCCAAGTGTGACTCATCCAGCTGTGTTTTAGTGCTAAATTTAAATCCACAGCATTTACTATCATTTTCTACAGAACATCTCCCCGTCATAAAAATCGCACACAGATCATAAACATGTTTATTTAGAAAAATTTAGAATTGACATTTATCTTTAAATCAATCACTCTTTGGCAGGTTAACACCGCACATCAATGCTCAAACAACTTTTTTCTTCCTGAGATCCAATAGTTTTCTGGGTTGTTCACATGATTTCAATGCAACTGTCATTATATTCCAGTGTGAGCAGTCCATGGCCCTGAAATGACTACGGTACATGCTCAGAAAAAGACATCACCAAAAACATCAGCTCTGAAGATGTTTAGTAGTTGGAGCTGACAAAATTATCTGCCATGCTTGTTGTTGTGTCCAGTGTTTATATTTGAGCTTGCCACTTCTCGATTACCGGTACCCATGCACAGAATGTCACTTCTGGGATTGAGTAATGAAAGCGAAACAAACTCAAATGTCGATTATATCACGCTAGTGTAGTGTTGATACAATTAAACATCGATGTTGGCACGGTGTGTTGTTGTGGACCCAGTCACCCAGAACATGGCAAATCTAAAAAGTAACACAAACAAACTGGACTTGGATTTTGTGGTTGAAGGTGTTTTGCTTCCCATTTGGAGAACTTTTGCAATTATCAGATTTCCAGGATATACAATGCATAACTTTGGTACTGTTAATATCTGGACCAATCCACAAATACACAGTAACACAGTAACACACACACATACACACACGCACACACACACAAAAAAGTCAGATGAAATGCAACATTTCATCCGACTGTGATTGTTTTGAAAAAATATTGATGCATATCTGATTTAGTACCACATATGAATGTGGCCTGGGTCTTATTGGGATTTTTTTTTCTGACATTCAGACTGTAAAATTAAATAAATAATATTTGGTTATGGGCCATTTTTCCTACAGTGTGAATGTAGCCTCATTTTTGTAACTCTGAATAAGCATAAAGTAACACCATTTTGTCATAGGCTGGTAGGATGAAGCGGACATGTGGGTGTTTCCATCGTCAATCCTTAAGCGCTTCAGGTGCAGCAGATTAACCAGTTTTAGCTTCAGATTATTATTTTTTACCACAGCTAACAATGTATTGTCTGATTTCAGTATTTGTTTTTGCAAATTAATCATGCAAGACTGAGGAAACTACAAGTTTTCCTTTAACATTCAGTTAAGAGGGTTTAAAGATGGCTATAGAAAGATGGGGAAAGAGATGGTTTAATTTTAAACTCTGGCGTAAAATATGGTGAGCGATATGCATTCCTTTAAAGATTGCTAGGCCTCTAATTGACCGTACTTGCCACCGTACACGTCGCACTGCTGTATAAGTTGTATCAGTCCAAATATATGTCCAATAAAGTAGAAAAAGTTGCCTTGCCATATAAGTCACATCTATTATGCATCATCGCTGACGCATTGCGTTTGTTATGCGTCACTTCTGACAACCCGGAAATGTGGGCCAGTGTTGTAACCAATATCGATTGGCTGCCAAATGGTGGGTGCGGTAGCATGCACGAGAGGACTTTAACAAGATTAACACTTAAAACCAATTGTTTGCTCGACATTATAGTAAAGTTGCGTCTCAGTTGAACCTTTCCTTAATAAATGAACTTGAATGGTCAAATCAGTTGCATATCACCTGGGCGGTGCGGTGAAATGCAGCTGATTTGACGTTTGCTCCAGGAGTTCAGGAGCGAGACGAAGGTGGTTTTGTATGGCAAGCCAAGTGTCTCATTAATAGCTACTTTTACCTATTAATGAAACACTTGGCTTGCCATATTACTTGAGCGCCCTCTAGCAGCTGAAAATGCTAGTGCTCAATATTTTCCTGTCAGAATGAATAAAATTGTCAGATCTCAGCCAAAAATGAGCTTTAAATATGTGTGTGTGGTGGGAGTAAAGGTAGTCACAGGACTTGTAATTTTATGCAAAAAAGTGAGACTTATATGGTGAAACATACGGCTAGTAGAAATGAGAAAGATTTTGTGCTGCACCAGCAGATGTGGTTGTGCTGCATGGCACCAAATGGTTCCTGGTGATTTGCTGTGATTGCGATGTTTGTAAACTTAACTACATATTTGCCGTCACAAGATGAATGCATTTTAAAGTGTTGATGTGAAGCAGAGAGCAGCTCCGACTCGTTTTCTCAGTCCACTCACAGCAGACACTCTAAACTGTCACTCACAAGATGTTAAAACTGATGGATGCTTATTGGCGTTGAAAACATCCACCATACATCTCTTATGTAAATCGGCTTCATTCAAGTCAACTGTAATTGGAGGAGAAGTCTGTATTTCCATGCAGCCGTTCGTTTCATCACGGTGACCTTGATGATGTAATGGGACTCACAAATAAGAGCTGTTGTATTCCATTATGGATGTATCCTCTTTCTGTCTCATTTGGTGGAAATGGATCCAGAAATGGGCCTTTAATGGGGGTTTAAGGGAGATTTCGTGCAATTTGTAAAAGCAGGAGCCCTACACCTCACAATAATTTAATGTAACATGAGGCATTGATCTATACGGCAGCTAGCTTAAACATTTATGAGGACTTTATTAGTGTTTTTTTGTAACATATTGCTAGGACTAGATCAAAAATGAGTAGAAATGTGTACATATAGTGCCACACAATGCTTACTCCTATTTAAGACTGATTAACCTTGAAAAGGGCAATTCAAACCAAATGTTTTCTAAATAGATTTATAAACATGCTGTATGGGATATGTGCTTTAATTTTAATTTTCAGAGATCATAATCAACTTGCAGTTAAATCTGAAAATATTTATCAGCTTAATGCTAAATAAAAAAGATGAAAACATTTAATTTCCCATCATTGTTGAGCAATAACCGAGGATGTGATGAATTGTCAAATTTTAAAGAGAAATTTGGACAAGATGTTAACTAGCAATTCTAACAGTAAACACGTTTTTGTTGACACCAAGTTTCACAGTTAAGTCCATTTAAAGTGCTCTTTTGGCACAAATGTCTTGACCAGTATCACTATAATCACATATCACCCGCTGCATTTAGTGCCAGAACTTTTGACTGTTTGAAATGTTCACTTGATCACTGCATCTGGATCGCTATATACGGTAGTAGAATATATTGCAGACAGTGCCGTGTTTTTACATTTCAAACACTTAAATGCAGCACAAGCCCAAATTGTGGATGTTCCATCAGGCGCTATAACAAATATTAGCAAGACGTTTTGAAATACATACTGAGGTGGTGGACAATAGAACTTCAATGGTTTAGACTGAGAAAACCTCCACCCGTCCATCCACTTCTGTTTATTTTAAAGTTCAGTCGAAGTGGCAGCAGCTTGAGAAGAGAGGCTCAGACATCTCTTTCCACAGCCACCTCTTCCAGATCTTCTGGGAGGACACAAAGGTGTTCCCCGGCCAACCAAGACATAGTCTCTCCATCGTGTCCTGGGTCTC
>JBBPBX010001057.1:59902-76743 GCA_038048925.1 Garcialebias charrua | reverse complement strand
TGTCTTACGGACCAAAGAGGAAAAGAACCATCAGGACTGTTATAGGCGCAAAGTTCAAAAGCCAGCATCTGTGATGGTATGGGGGTGCATTAGTGCCCAAGGCATGGGTAACTTACACATCTGTGAAGGCACCATTAATGCTGAAAGGTACATACAGGTTTTGGAGCAACATATGCTGCCATCCAAGCGACGTCTTTTTCATGGACGCCCCAGCTTATTTCAGCAAGACAATGCCAAGCCACATTCTGCACGTGTTACAACAGCGTGGCTTCGTAGCAAAAGAGTGCGGGTCCTCCCCTGGCCTGCCTGCAGTCCAGACCTGTCCCCCATTGAAAATGTGTGGCGCATTATGAAACGTAAAATACGACAACGGAGACCCCGGACTGTTGAACAACTTAAGCTGTACATCAAGCAAGAATGGGGAAGAATTCCACCTGAAAAGCTTCAAAAATTGGTCTCCTCAGTTCCCAAACGTTTACTGAGTGTTGTTAAAAGGAAAGGCGATGTAACACAGTGGTAAATATGTCCCTGTGCCAACTTTTTTGCAATGTGTTGCTGCCATTGAATTCTAAGTTAATGGTTATTTGCAAAACAAAATAAAGTTTCTCCGTTCGAACATTAAATATATTGTCTTTGCATTCTATTCAGTTGAATATGGGTTGAAAAAGATTTGCAAGTCATTGTATTCTGTTTTTATTTGCGATTTGCACAACGTGCCAACTTTTCTGGTTTTGGGCTTGTAGAATATATTGCAGACAGTGCCGTGTTTTTACATTTCAAACACTTAAATGCAGCACAAGCCCAAATTGTGGATGTTCCATCAGGCGCTATAACAAATATTAGCAAGACGTTTTGAAATACATACTGAGGTGGTGGACAATAGAACTTCAATGGTTTAGACTGAGAAAACCTCCATCCGTCCATCCACTTCTGCTTATTTTAAAGTCCAGTCGAAGTGGCAGCAGCTTGAGAAGAGAGGCTCAGACATCTCTTTCCACAGCCACCTCTTCCAGATCTTCTGGGAGGACACAAAGGTGTTCCCCGGCCAACCAAGACACAGTCTCTCCATCGTGTCCTGGGTCTCCTCCAAGTTGGACACGCCCAAAGCACCTCCACAGGGAGGCGCCCAGGGAGCATCCTTACCAGATGCCCGGATCACCTCAACTGGCTCCTTTTGATGTGGAGGAGCAGCGGTTGTACTCCAAGTCTCTCCCAGACAACTGAACTTCTCACCCTATCTCTAAGGGAGAGTCCAGTACCCTGAAGAGGAAACTCATTTCAAACGCCTGTATCCGTGATCTCAATCTTTCAGTCACTACCCAGAGCTCGTGACCATGGCCTTCTTAATACTGAATCACTGCAAATATAAAGTCATTTCACATGTCAATGTTTCTCAGCCTCACATCTCTGAGAGGGAGACGAGCCACGTTATATCAGCAAATCAAAGGACAACGGCAGTCGTTAGCATTAGCCTTATTAGTGTTGGCTCAGGCCGCAATGCATTATGGTCCATTTCCACCCATGTAGACTTTATTGCCTCCTGACCAATTTCAAGAACACTTTGCAGTTTTTTTTTTTTTGAAGAGCACTAAAGAGTGAATGAGTGGACAATTCAAACACAGCCTGTAGAGAAATGACGTTTTAATCTAACTTTAAAAATAACGTGAGAGGTAATGCTCAGAGTTTCTGCAGTCAATGACTCTCAGCTACAACCACATCTAATTTTAAGCCAACATCTGGAAAAATGACTGAGTTAACCATTTTTTGTGTTTAGGGTTAGTTGGCTGTGGTAGCCATCTTTTATTGATTAGATAATACTGTATGTCTAATGATTAATTTTTTGACAACGTATTAAAATGTATCCAGTGGTTCGTGAGCTATTTAGGTAACGGACACAGAGGTAAAAACGTCAGCGTTTCAGCAGCAGATCAAAGCTTCCCTACAAATTCTTGGATAACATCTCTTTTAGTCCTTACATGCTTTTAATTTATAATATTGTACTGTATATAAAATAGAAACAATGCTTTAGTTTACTTGTGTTTTTTTTTATTCAGCAGATTTTTTAATAGAATGCAAAGATTCATTACTTGGAAACAAGTTCAAACACTGTGTCTGATATGGCATACAGAGACAGAAAGAGAAGAGACTGCCAGAGACAGGATCATAACCATTATAAGAATGTAAACTTTATAGAACAAAAGATGATAAAATGCCACATGGAGGCATCCGTATTTACTGGTCATAAAAGTGTGACTTCAAATAAACGACAAAACACTCCCCACAAAAACATCTGCAAAGTGTCACACATACAGTGAAGACAAAAATAAACCCATCATTTATTTTGTCTGTGTGACTTCACCTACCGGTGGTTTCTAAAATAAATGAATTTACACCTTTTGACTTACTGTCACATTTACAATTAATTTATTAGGGAAGCATTTGTTTGCAGAAAATTGAGCGTTCTTCCCAAAATAGCCGGTCCATTTGAGTAAGGAGGAAAGCAGGAACGTGTGAAAAATAAGACTGGCTGAAACACACTTAACTATCAAGAATTATCATTCCCACAAGGAGGCCACATGGCAAATAGCAGATTAGCAACAGTGCAGGTTGCTCGAGCTAATGAAGGTCGATTAGAAAAAGAATGGAGAAATAGGTTATTATTTAAAGATTTATGTAGCATTGTTAGCTGGATAAAATTTAAAATTCTGCATGATTGGAAGAGAAGACAGATTGTAGGGATGAAATGCAAAAAAGGAAGAGTGAGTAAGTCAACGTTTGTCGTTCAAGTTCATCTTGTCAATGCATCACTTCCTGTCCGTGTTGGTCTTTGGAATGGTGTCAACTTGATGGTTGCTTTTCTCTCTTAACGTCTGAAACCAAACTCATCCGCGTCGTCCGCACGGAAGTCTCCATAGCGCCAGATGTTGAGCTGATGGGAAGATAGACAGATTTTACAGAGTACAATTAGGGGAAACGTGATAACCTTTTCTGTGCTTTGAAAGAAGATTTATGTAACATATGCTGGACATTACAGGTTAAATGTTCAAATAAAAAGTAAAAAAATGATGGGAGGGTCAATGCGGGGCCATTTATCCTCATCACCATTAAAAATACTTTTGTGCTGGCCCATTTCAGTAGGCCTACAATGCCTCAGATAGCATCCAGTCTATTACTTGTCCTGTTCCATACACAGACCTTCTGCATCGCCTCATAAACCACCACTCGCATCCTCTAAATGCCGCCTCTACTACAGCCTGAACGGAAAAATGTGTATATTCATGCAAACAATGTAAAACTGTTCAGTATTTTCTATGTGTGTAAAGCAGCCTGTTTGTGTGGGATGTTTTTTTGGAAGGAGGCTCTCAGAGGCCTGTGCGCTGAGCTGTTAACGCTGTGATTCATAGATAATTAGCAACTGCACTAATTATCAGTAGTTATTAGGATGAATGAAATGAAGCCATTTCCCATTTCTCACATGACTTTGTTTCTCTTCCTCCCTAACACCCTGAAAACATGGCGGTGACTCTGATAGTAATAACAGTCACTACTGTAATCACCTCTGACTGGCTTATTGTCTGAGCTTGCAATA
The DNA here is from genome assembly GCA_038048925.1 of Garcialebias charrua. NCBI lineage: Eukaryota > Metazoa > Chordata > Actinopteri > Cyprinodontiformes > Rivulidae > Garcialebias > Garcialebias charrua. Next base: position 73,154 of record JBBPBX010001057.1, on the reverse strand, counting down.
AGTGAACAAAAGAACACAAAAAGGAGCGACTGCTTTAAAATGTGGAGCCATGATGCTTGACATGGCACATAACGTGAAATCAGAGGGTTTATCGCAAAGTTCTAACGGTTTGTATCTTTAAAATTTCTTACTGGAGCATTTTAATTTTATTTTCTGAATAAGGTCAGTAATATTCTATATTAAAAACAAATCAATTTTCAGTTTCAGCTGCTGATGTCTAAAAGCCACATTTTTTTCCCTACTTACTGATGGTTTGTCTTAACATTAAAACACAAGTGGCTGGGACTAGTTGGTGACTCACATTTTCCATTATAGTCCCAATAAGTTCCGAGTGTCTGTCCCAAGAATCTAGCAAAGCATGTAGCTGCATTCTGCTAAACTGTATTTTAGCCCACTTCCACCCAAACCTGGTAGCTACCCCCACATTTATCATTTGTTGTACTGAATTTGGCAGATTTGGACCATTTTGTTATTATAATTATTTTGCTTCAGCACAGTTAAAAGAAGACATTTGGGGCTGTAGATCTAGATGTTTGCTGAAAAAAAAAATCTCAAGAAATATTTAAATGTTGTTCTATTCAAATGGGACGTTAAGCCCCTTTAATAATTGATATGTTTGCTTAATAACACAAACAGGAGTTAAAAAAACAAAAACAAAATGTAGGCTATTGGTGTGGTGCAGATGCACTCCTGAATACCAATTATTACTTGTATCACTGCTCGTTTTGTCTTCTTATTCAATAAGGCAAGCCGCATCAAATGCTTAGCTCATGCCAGAGTAACCTGCTCCAAGGATAGCGGCAGGTAGGGAAAACTTCTGTAAAGTTAAAAGGAGACTGCATCATGGTTGAGCAATTATACCCCCACCCGCCAACACCCATGCACATGGGGGGTAGGAGCGTGATAAGTGAGTAGCTCTGTTTTAATTCGCTGGTTAAAAACTGTTTTTATTGGCTGGTAAACATGTCACAAGGTCACTGTGGCTTTTTAGAAATGCTTATTTACCACCTGGAGAAGCAAGGGGACTATAGTTTTTTTCAGAGATCTTTGTCTAACATCAGTCTGTCAGGAGATAGTGACAGAGTGAAGAAATATGTTAAAAATATATTTTTAGACAACTTACAGACTGCACTACAGAACTGCAGACTGCAGCTTTAAAAGCAGCTAAGCTATACGGTCGACCTCGGGAATAAATCTCCGCCTTTTCGAGCTCCAAAATTAACAGTTGAAACCCATGCCTTTGTGTAAAAAAAGCTGAGAACTTTTACCGATTTTGTATTAAAAGCTTTGTGTGAAAAATGCTATGCTAAAGAGCTCAAATCACTGAGCGTCCGCCATGTCAAGGGCCCTCCCTCCTGTTTATCTTAAAGAGACATGCTGCTCAACTTTTCATCCTGTGGTTCAAACAGTCTTATACTGCCATCAGGTGGTCAAAAAAGGTATTACACTCCAAAACAAATCAACATTTCTTCTAAAATTCGACAATAATAATTCATCGCAATAATTTCTGAAATAATCGCCCAGCAAGATTTGTTATCGTGACATGCCTACAATATGTGTCCTTGGGTGTCCTGAAAGGCGCTTTTAAATAAAATGATTATTATTATTATTATTATTATTATTATTATAGCTTATTAGTATTCAGGGTAAGTTCTAAAAGTTCAAGACGAACAACGAAAGTTACAAATGTAACTACGGTTCTGTGAATCCCGGATGACCGCCAGAGGGCAGTGCTGAAAGCACTGAATGTTCCCTTCGCGCATGCGCTGTTCGAGTAATTATATCAACGACATCACACAGGTGTGACCGAATAAGCAATCAGAGGCTATATAGCCTAGCGTTATCCGTAATTCAGTCCTACAGAGTCTTCTTGCGTAAAGCAAGGATTCTGAGTGACAGAGAGCTCTGGCGGTCATCCGGGATTCATAGAACCGTTGTTACATTTGTAACTTTATTTCTATTTAATCCCTACTGACCGCCAGAGGGCAGCGCTGAAAGCACTGAATGACTAGTATCAACGATGTCACAAGGAATCCTGAGACCTTTGGTACAAAAGCAATGTTTGGCCACAAGGTAACACCAGAACCCTCAGGGTCCCGTCTGAGACATGAGGGGCTGACTGAAAAAGCGTGCAACTCACCGACCCTCTTTGCTGAGGCAATAGCCACCAAAAAAGCCATCTTACATGAAAGCCACTTCAGGTCTGCTTGCGTCAAAGGCTCAAACAGAGGGAGGCACAAAGTTTCGAGAAAGAAGGGCAGGTCCCAACTTGGTTTCGGCGGATGCAACCTACGGGCACCATGTAGAAAGAGAGAGACTAGATTATGACTTCCCACCGGACGGTCATTGATGCCGGCGTGATTAGAGGATATCGCTGCTACATAGACCTTAAATGTCAAAGGAGATCAACCTTTATCAAGGAGAAACTCTAGAATGGTGGGTACTGCACAAGAGACTGGGTTTTCATTGTGATCAGAACACCATTGGGAAAACAGACGTCACATGTTTTTATACTGCTGACGAGTAGAAGGTGCCCTGGCGCCCAAGATGATGCGTCCGACAGGGCTCAAAACGCCAGTCAGCTGCTGTCTTGGCCCTGCAGCAGCCACACCCACAGCTGAAGATGTTGAGGATTGGGGTGTCATAGCACCCCCCCCCCCACCTCTTCTGAGACAGCAAGTCCCTCCTGGTCGGAAGACACCATGGGATGTCCTGACAAACTCCGTAGTAGTGGGAACCATGGTCGTGCTGGCCAATATGGGGCCACCAATAGCATTCTGTGGCCCTCCTCTAGGACTCTGTGAAGGATTGGCCAAATCAGAGAAAGGGGTGGAAAGGCGTATAGAAGGACCCTTGGCCAATGATGAGCCAGCGCATCCTGGCCCAGCGCACCAGACGCCCCCGTAAAAGAGAACCATAGGGAACACTAGGTTGACTCCTCTTTCGCAAACAGGTCCACCTCCACTAGACTAAAACGGTCCAGATCATCCGCACTATGTCGCTGTGGAGGGACCACCCTCCCACAGCAGACCCTTGGCGTGAGAGAAAATCTGCGACCTCATTGTGTCGCCCTGGTAAGTATGTCGCCCATTCCAAGAGCACCCTGGACACACTGAGAAGCTGTGCTGACCTGGTGCCCAACCGTTTATGAGGTTAGCGAAAAGTGAATGGGAGCGGGTGCGCTAACGCTAGCCTTCATCAATAGAAAACAAGGCCAAGAAACTTAAGGAGACTAGCACCACTAGTTCAGAACCATTTACAAGGTTGGCGACAAGTGAATTGGGAGTGGGTGCGCTAACGCTAGCCTTCACCGATCAAAAACAAGGCCAAAACTCAAAGAGACTAGCACCGCTAGCTCAGCCCAACTGTTTGTCAGGTTGGCAAAAATGTATTGGGAGAGGGTGTGGCGAACGCTAGCTTTCACCAATAAAAACAAGGCCAAAACTCAGACTAGCACCGCTAGTTTAGCCCAACCGTTTGTGAGGTTGGCGAAAGTTAATTGGGAGAGGGTGCGAAGAACGCTAGCCTTCACCAATAAAAAAACAAGGCCAAAACTCAGACTAGCACCGCTAGGTCAGCCCAACCACTTGTGAGGTTGGCGAAAGTGAATTGGGCGAGGGTGCGAGGAACGCTAGCCGTCACCAATTAAAAACAAGGCCAAATCTCAAAGGGACTGGCACTGCTAGTTCAACCCAACCGTTGAAGAGGTTGGCGCGTTTATGAGTAATTGATAGAAGGTGCGCAAATGCACCTTCTCAAGTAGAAAAACAAGACCAGAACACAGCTGGCTACGTAAATAAGACTCAGTAGAAGTAATACTTACTCCCGTGTCGAACCTCACGTGGAAATTGCCTCCCAAAGCGGATGGAGCCACACCAGTGGCAACAGAAGAGCCACAATAAAGGCAGAGTAAATACTACTTGCGTGATCCACACGGTAGCCTCCTCCCAAGGCGGACGGAACCACGAAATAAGCAAAAGCTACTCACCAGTGTTGAATCACAGTAGTCAATGATTTTGGGAGAGGGGCGAAGCCACGCTAGCCCAAATGAAATACCTTGATGAAGGTTTAAACCGTTGCGGCCCGTGGAGGGTGAACACACTGCTCCAGCCTACAGGCAGTTGGACCTCCAGCGACGGTGAGAAAGGAAAATCCAAAAGCCTGTAGCCTTGGATCGAACGTGCGCAAGAAGAAAAAAGGACTGAATTACTGATAACGCTAGGCTATATAGCCTCTGATTGCTTATCCGGTCACACCTGTGTGACGTCGTTGATATAATTACTCGAATAGCGCATGCGCAAAGGGAACATTCAGTGCTTTCAGCACTGCCCTCTGGCGGTCAGTAGGGCTTAAATAGAACTGGACTTTATTTAGTAACAAAAGATGTTTTGCTTCTCATCTGAGGAGCAGATAAAACTGAGCACATTTTTCTTGCTTGAGATTGTGTGGACAATCAACCATAAATTGGGCTCTCCAGTGTAATTTACTTCAACTTTTTCAAATACACTGTCACCTCCAGTTTTATAGTGCTGTAAGTCGTAATGGTGTGGCTATCAATGTAATCTGAGACATCTTGGATAAAAAGGACTTTCTCTCCCATAGATGGCAGAGAGAATGAATTAGTGTTGCTACACGTTCTTGCTTTGGCTGCATTACATTCAACAGAAAGAAAGACAATTGCAGAATGAAGTAAAAAATAAAATAAAGCAAGATTGTGATTGGTATAAAGTTACTCACTCTGGCAGTCTTGGCAGATTCTTGACTGTTCAGATACTCTGTCACCTAAGGCAAAAACAGATGAGTCATTAGCATATCACATAACTGCGTCACACACAGAATTTTAAAAGATTACAGTAAATCAACGCATCCTTTCAACCTGCTTTGCCTCTGGAGATATTCTCTTTTAAACTTAACTGTAAGTTTTTTTTTTTAAACAAAGTTCACATTTTTGTCAAAAGAGTACTTGAACAGCTTCCATAAAACACAGACTGTAAAGAGCACAGTATTCTCAGAAGATCAACAGGATCAAGATAACACAGACAGTCTGGTTATGTCACTGCAGGGAATGTGGAACCCACAAGCGTGAACAACATTTTTGACGTCACGTTATTGCTCACTTTTTAGGGTCAGTGCTTTTTCCACAGTGAGGTGAGCACTTTGTGCCCAGTCCAACGACTTATGCCATCAAAGTCACTTGAGATGAGTGCAGCTCCTAAACCCTCGCACCTATCAGCCTCAGGCCAACACCTCGTCAGTTTGTAGAAGTGACTTCTAACCAAGTGCAGTCATAGGACGCCATAAGGGAGCCATGAGCTAAAGGGGGTAAGCCCCCAAATTGTACTCTTGTCTGAAAATTCTCAGAAAGGCTTTGTGACAGAGGAATCACAGATGTTTGAAAGAACATTACAATGTCTCGAACAGAATAATTTTTCCCTTAAAAAAAGACACTTCATCATAGAATCAGTTTTAATGTTTCTTCCTACTTATACTGTAATCTAGAATCATATATCACTAAGCAAATACAGTACTGGACACATGAAGAGGATATGATGCTGGGCAAATGGCATTTTCCTCCATTTATTTAATATTATGTTGGACTAATGTGACATTGTTCAGTTAGAAGCATTACAGTAGTGAGTTAAGAAATAACTTTCTAATTCAGGCAATATAAATATAGTTGATACTCTGGACATACAGAGAAGGCCAGTGTGTGGTGTTGAGCATATTGGCCGCTTCTGCACAGCCATTTAGTCTGATTGAATGAACCGGTGATGAGTCATAGAGCAGGGGTGGGGGGCAGAGGAGGATGGAGAGATGGTGCTTGCTGCTGTGGGTACACGGTTAGTGGATGTATGGACCTTGGAGAGCTGGAGTGGCAACATATCTGGGGTGAAGCTGCCCTTCACCATTCTAATATCCCAGAGACCCATCAACACACACACGGTTGTTCTACATAGCAACCCAAGAGTATCACTTTTTCAGTATATGTTGTCAATTTTGTTTACCGTATATAACAAACAAATTTAGTCTTTTTTGGATTAGTGCACTGCTGACATGTGCATGACAGCTGAAAGAAATTGTCTCTAAACAAAAAACAAAATCAAATTTCACTTGCAGCAAAGAATAGTCCACGTAATGGATTCAATTGTGCTCCGTGTTTTGCCGCAGATTATAGCAGCAGATGAGTTGGCGTGCACACAAGCACCAGAACAAGCATGCCAGATGTTAAAACAGTCGAGTGGGATCGGGATGGATGGGACTCTGGAGTTTAATTGCTTAGCTAGCTTGTGCACATAGGTTGATTAGATAGCTATTTGCACTCGACACAGCCAAGACAACAGACATATAGCTGGATTGGACGGAGGCTGTGTAGAAGCACATCTGAGTGTGTGACTGGGGAAAGTGCTGTGACTGCACAAGGCATCCATCAAAGCCAACTAAAGGAGAGAGTTTTTTGGAAGGCGAAGGGATATGGCATGTTAATCCCACCAGGCAGATGTCACCATATGGTGAACCCAGCCAATGATATTTCACAGACACAAAAGGCTAGTGATGCCATTTGTGCTTTAGAGAGCTCTCACTGGCCATGGTAACTTCCATCTTTCCTAAGAGCAGCACCTTGGATGTTAGGTGGAGGCTAAAATGTTGTAAAGAAAGGTTGCTTATCTGCCAATGTGTTTTTGATATCTAAAAACAAGAGGAACACATATGTGAAAACAGGCACAACAAATATTACATTTTTTTATTTAATCTGTACTTTAATGGTAATAGGTAAATGGAGCTTACTTATATAGCGCTTTCCAGCCCCCTATGAGGGGCCCCAAAGCGCTTCACAGTACCAACCATCCACCCATTCATACACACATTCATACAACACTTTAGAGTTGAGTCTGTGTCAGTGCAAAATGCTTGGTGACAGAGGCAGTCAAGAATACTACAGTATAATATGCAAAGATGAAACAGCTGCATTAAAATAAAATAAATCAGTACCGGTACTCTGATCAGGAGGGTGACTTTCCTGGTTCGTCCTCATCTTTTACCGTTCTCAATTCAGTGCAATGAACACAACAGCCAATCAGCTGAGCACTGACGATGGCTGGTTTTAAATTCGGAACAGCGCTACGCATCAGGCACCGGATCCTTCATTCACAGCTCCTCTATTGACTCCAGTAGAGAGGTATAATGGCTCATTTATGACACGAGCACATGCAAAACTCACCCAGCAGGGCAAAGACAAGTTTTTTTCCCTCATTCAGGAGACAACTGTGCCATCCAGTAGAGGAAGTATGAAAATGTTGGTGGCAAGACAAAGATGCAAAGGTGATTAAAAATATCAGCAGAGAAATTATTGTGGAAAAGGATTTTGGGTAAAAATCATTATAGGAGTTTGGGTATCAAAGAGCAGCTGGTGACAATGTTTGTCTGGATGACCCAACTGAGCTCCCATATGCTAGACAGATGCCATTATGGTGAGCAGTGGCTATAGACACTGGCAGTAGGTATTACACTGTTTAGCTAAGAATGTAACTGTATGAGTGACCATTAATATGCTTGATCAGTTCTTATTTACAAACCGAATTCCAAAAAAGTTGGCACACTAAACAAATTGTGAATAAAAACTGAATGCAATGATGTGGAGGTGCCAACATCAATATTTTATTCAGGATACAACACAAATCACAGATCAAAAGTTTAAACTGAGAGAATGTATCATTTTAAGGGAACAATATGTTGTTTCAAAATTTCATGGCGTCAACAAATCCCAAAAAAGTTGGGACAAGTCCATTTTTACCACTGTGTGGCATCCCCCCTTCTTCTTACAACACTCAACAGACGTTTGGGGACAGAGGAGACCAGTTTCTCAAGTTTAGAAATAGGAATGCTCTCCCATTCATGTCTAATACAGGCCTCTAACTGTTCAATCGTCTTGGGCCTTCTTTAGCCATTTTTACATGGACATAAGTAATCGGATCAAACGGCCATTCGGAATAAAAACGCGTCATGTAAACACCCTGTTCGGGTTATTTTTTGTTTATTCAGCGTGATCTGAAATAATTTGTGATCAGAACGAAATGGGTGGTTTACGCCGATTCATAACCCGAACGGTGCGCATGTAAACGCTTGATCTGTTCGTTTTTATCTGATGGTGAAAAACTGACCTGACTGCGCATGTGCGATTTTGTCATTTCCGCCTGGCTAGATGCTAATAATATTAACATGTCGGGGAAGCAAAACTGGTCGGGGAGAGACACCGCATTTCTATTAGAAACTTTGAAAGAGCTCAAAATGACCTGTGTTACCTGTAGCTCAGTCAGGGAGTGCAGTAACATCTCCACCGTCATTAAAACCTGTTGCGGGTCCATTTTGGGTGCTCAGGTTTGTTTACGTTCATCCTGGAAGTAAACCGGAAGTAGAATTTCTTCTTCAATGATTTTTTAAAGGAGAGTTTAAAACTCTGCGCAGGTCAGTACTTCTGTTCATAACAAAGCCCGCTGCATAAAAACGCTCGTCATGAACAGATTGTGCCCATGTAAACAATACATTTGAGTTATTTACCGGTAATCTGAAAACATTTCAATCCGGTCAAAGAATTTTGCGCATGTAAACATAGCTTTTGTCGCACCTTCCTCTTTATGATGCGCCAAATGTTCTCTATAGGTGAAAGATCTGGAATGCAGGCTGGCCATTTCAATACCCGGATCCTTCTCCTACGTAGCCATGATGTTGTGATTGCTGCAGAATGTGATCTGGCATTATCTTGTTGAAAAATGCAGGGTCTTCCCTGAAAGAGATGACGTCTAGATGGGAGCATATGTTGTTCTAGAACCTGAACATAGTTCTCTGCATTAATGGTGCCTTTCCAGACATGCAAGCTGCCCATGCCACAAGCGCTCATGCAACCCCATACCATCAGTGATGCAGGCTTCTGAACGGAGCGTTGATAACAACTTGGGCTATCCTTGTCTTCTCTAGCTTCCCAGTGTTCCATAAAGACCCCTGGCCCAGTGCAAACATCTGAGCTTGTTGAGCTTGCTTAGAAATGGCTTCCTCTTTGCACTGTAGAGTTTCAGCTGGCAACGGCGGATGGCACGGTGGATTGTGTTCACTGACAATGCTTTCTGGAAGTATTCCTGAGCCCATTCTGTTATTTCCTTGACAGTGGCATTCCTGTTTGAGGTGCAGTGACGTTTAAGGGCCCGGAGATCACGAGCATCCAGTAGAGTTTTACGGCCTTGACCCTTACGCACAGCGATTGTTCCAGATTCTCTGAATCTTTTGATGATGTTATGCACGGTTGATGATGATAACTTAAAAGTCTTTGCTATTTTACACTGGGTAACACCATTCTGGTATTGCTGCACTATCTTTCTGCGCAACAATGGTGGAATTGGTGATCCTCCTACCATCTTGGCTTCTGAGAGACACTGACACTCTGAGAAGCTCTTTGTATACCTAATCATGTTGTCAAAGTCAAAGTCAAAGTCAACTTTATTGTCAGATCTGCAATATGTACTGTACAGGACATACACAGGACCGAAATTGCGTTTCTCTCAGTCCCTCGGTGCAACAGTAAACATCTAAACATTGAAACACTGAAACATATAATAATAGACATAAGCATAAAATAGTAAAACTAACACTGTCCTGAGTTTTTTGCATAGTGGTATAAGAGTATGAAAATTTACACCAACTCTAAAACTAAAACATTAAACATTTAATGAACATAATACTGTCCTGAGTTTTTGCATACTAGTATAAAAAAGAGTATAAAAAGTATAACTAAAATAAACTAAAGGTTTCTAGCATTGACATTTGCAAAGTGGCAAAGCAGCGTATGAGTTAATGTACACAGTATATGTATGAGGTAGTAGTTGATGTTGTTATAGAGGCAAAAAGTGGCATATGCAGTAAGGCACATTGGGCATCCCTAAATAAGACCGTTCAGAGCACACTGTATATGTATCAGCAGTGGTGTAGATATTAGAGTAGTGTAAATGTAAACAGTAGTAATTACATGTAAGCAGTAGTAATAAAAGTAAACAGTATTAATAAATGTAAACAGAGAATGTAAACAGTATTATGATTATAGGCAGTGATGTAATACAAACATTAGTGCAAGTATGAGAAGTAGTGCAAACTGTATGAGCACATGACCGAGAGTTTAGTGAATAACCCGTTTGATGACACAGAGTCCAGTGTTAAAATCTTTGTGTTGTGTGGTAATGTGTGAGAAAGTTTTAGTGTTAAGGCAGTTCAAATGGGAGGGGGGGCAGAGCAGGCAGAGTGTTTAGCATCCTGACTGCCTGATGAACAGAGCTGTCTCTCAGTCTGCTGGTTCGAGCCTGGAGACTCCTCAGTCTCCTTCCTGATGGCAGCAGTCTGAAGCAGCTGTGTAGTGGGTGTGTGGGATCACCTGCCATGCAGTGGGCTTTCCGAGTGAGGCGTTTGCTGTGTAAGTCCTGCAGTGAGGGGAAGGAGGTGCCGACTATCTTCTCAGCTGCTCTCACAATGCGCTGGAGGCTCTTGCGGCAGGATGCAGTACATGCACCAAACCACACAGTGATGCAGCTGGTCAGGACACTTTCTATGGCACCTCTGTAGAAGGTGCTCATGATGGGGGTTGAAGCTCCAGCCCTTTTCAGCTTGCGGAGAAAGTAGAGACGCTGGTGAGCCTTCTTTGCCAGTGCTGCAGTGTTCCTGCTCCAGGACAGGTCCTTTGAGACGTGCACTCCCAGGAACTTGGTGCTGTCTACTCTCTCCACTGCGGTGCTGTTGATGGTCAGAGGGGCATGCTGGGCATCCCTCTTCCTGAAGTCCACAACAATCTCCTTTGTCTTCTCCACGTTGAGAGTGAGATTGTTGTGTCCGCACCACAAGGCCAGGCGGCTCACCTCGTTCCTGTAGTCCGTCTCATCGTTGTTGCTGATGAGACCCACCACTGTTGTGTCGTCCGCAAACTTGATGAAGTGGTTGGAGCTGTATGATGGTGTGCAGTCGTGTGTTAGCAGGGTGAATAGAAGGGGGCTCAGCACACATCCTTGTGGGGCCCCTGTGTTCAATGTGATGGTGCTAGATGTGTTACTCCCGACCCGTACTGTCTGTGGTCTCCCGGTCAGGAAGTCTAGCAGCCAGTTACACATTGAGGTGTTCAGCCCCAGACTGTCCAGTTTAAGGATGAGCTGTTGGGGGATGATGGTGTTAAATGCCGAGCTGAAGTCGATGAACAACATTCTAACATAGGAGTCCTTCGTGTCCAGATGTGTGAGAGCTGTGTGAAGGGCAGAGGAGATGGCATCGTCGGTTGAGCGATTAGGTCGGTATGCAAATTGGAAGGGATCCAGGGAGTCAGGGAGGACAGATGTGATGCTTTTCATGACTAGCCGTTCAAAGCACTTCATCAGGATGGGGGTGAGTGCTACTGGGCGATAGTCATTGAGGCATGCGGGCGTTGCCTTCTTTGGGACAGGGATGATGGTGGTGGCTTTGAAACAGGTGGGGACGATGGCCTGGCTCAGTGAGATGTTAAAGATGTCCGTGAAGACCGCTGCGAGTTCCTGACCTAATTAATGTTAAGTGGTCTTCCAGCTGTTCATTGTATGCTCAATTTTTTTTTCAAGCAACTTATTGCTATTTGTCCCAACTTTTTTGGGATTTGTTGACACTGTGAAATTTTGAATCAACATATTTTTCCTTTAAACTGTTATATCTGATATGTCATCTATGTTCTATCACGAATAAAATATTGACATTTGCCATCTCCACATCATTGTGTTCAGTTTTTATTCACAATTTCTTTAGTGTCCCAACTTTTTTGGAATCCGGTTTGTACAACAAAATTGCAAGTTTGATTCAAATATTTAGGTTTTTATAACACAATTGCATTTAATCGAGTTGATATTGTACATTTAGGAACAAAATATGCATAAACACCATAAGTCAACTTTCCTGCATGCAGGTAACGATGATGGAAGCCTTGGTGGGAGATGGAGTGGAAGTGCGAGGCTTTTTGTAAGCTGAACGACAGGTGGTGTGGGCCTGGCTGTTTGGCACTGGTCGATTTGTATGACTGGCTGCAAATCTGCGAGAGTGAGCGCTGGCCCTCGTGCCTTGTCCAGGTGGTGTTCTGGTAAACGTGGTGTGAAAGTGATGGATGCGAGCAAGAGCGAGCATGGCCCTTTTTAACAGGTTGTGAGTGTCTGGTGCGTAGGTGAGCTGCTTGTTTTTCTTCATTTGAAAGCTTGTGAAAGTGATTTGGAATCAAGTACATATCAAAGCTAATCAAGGTCTTTAAACTGCGTATACACCTACAGTTGTTGCTAATGATACAGAATGTCAGGTGACTGAGACACTACTCAACCAGAAAGGAAACAAAAGTTTTTTGTTTTGTTTTGTTTTTTGCAAATGTGTTAACCCTAATCTCTACAAACTGTCACTATCACCCTTTCAGTCCTTACTACCATTTCATCCCGATCGGAAGGTTGGAGGTTCGAATCCCGGTTCCTCACACCATGTGTCGTTGTGTCCCTGGGCAAGACACTTAACCCCAAGTTGCTCCCGGTAGGACTGGATGGCGCCTTGCATGGCAGTCTGCCGCTACCGGTGTTATGTGTATATGAATGGGTGGATGGTTGGTATTGTAAAGCGCTTTGGGGCCCCTCATAGGGGGCTGGAAAGCGCTATATAAATAAGCTCCATTTACCATCCATTTCATTCACTCCAGTTACAGTTTAACATTTTTCAGACTGCACTGAAGGCAGAAAACTCTGCACAAACCAGTTATCATCAGAGCATCTATGGGCACATAACATCTTTTATGTTTGAAGCTCACACAGTTTTAATTTGAGTGTACTTGGCGGAGAGTTCGTCCTAAGAGACGTCTCTCACTCAACATGCCCATGCATGAATATTGCACGGCAAGCAGAAAAGAGGCCAGAGCTTTTGGGGAAGTCTCTTCAGACTTGTCCTCATACAAGTGGTTTAATAGAAAAGAGCTTGTCTTTAAGCACTATAACTAACCAAGGCAAGAATCCTAGAAGTCTCGTCTGTGCGTGGGAAGAGGGAATTCCCAAATGCTGGTGAAAATACTGACATGCAACGCCAGCAACTTTAAGTAATCTACAAGAATTTGTGAAATGTGTTATAAGTATTTTGTCAAATCTACACTGCTTTGAGATTCACTGCAGCCGATTTGCATGTAAATGATGCAAACATTTCTTTAAGATAAATTTTGTTTTGCTAAAAATGTTTGGTC
>JBBPBX010001057.1:37676-49152 GCA_038048925.1 Garcialebias charrua | reverse complement strand
GCAAATCCAAGCATCTGACACAGAAAAGAGTTTATCTATACCAAGTGACTTTTTAAGAGAGAAATCCTTCAGATCAATAGATATGATGAATAAGAAACTAGTCTTGCCAAACTTGAGCTCATTTCACCAAGTAGAAAAACGTAGAAGATCAGCAATGGCTCAGAAATTGGAAATGGACGAATGGAATTATCAACAAGTAAATTTGTAGAGCTTTACTTCAACACATACTTATAAGCACTTTGGCAACCCTGCTGCTTGTTAAGCTTTCTCCAGATCAAAATATCCATCTGTAGCCAGCAAGGAGGGGGCAAATGCGTGTGGAGGCACATCTGTTGCATACTAAGCAGGAACCACAGGATTCAACGAAACCTAAATCTACATGAGCAAATTATAAGCCTATTAGACGAATAGCTCAGAGATTTTAATCACTGTCGTTCATCTGTAGGTTTCATTATCCCAAGACTGAATTATGATCACTGGCTATTCTGTGGAGGCCAGAAGTCAAAACAATTACAACGATGCAAAGACTGAGGTGGGAAGTGAGATGTTACTGACAAATGTGTTCTTCCAAAAACGTCAATTAAAGGTATAAACATTTAAACACCGTGGGCACATTCATGTTTCTTCATGCATTCAATTCTGAAATGGAAACGGACCAGTATTAGAGCCGTAACTACAGCAAGAACGAGTACGTCCCTTTTCCTTATCTTTCATGTACAGAACAGGTCTGTGGGGTAATTAATTAGCATGAATAAAAAGTAAACGAGCAAAGCTTCATGGTTTGACAAAACAGCCACCATCGAAGTCAGATTGTATATATATATATATATATACATATACACACANTCTCAGCCCTGCTCCAGAGCGTAGCCAGCGAGCCGCTGAAGCTGAAGGCGCCAGTTTAATCTTATGCTCAGATAACAAAAGTCCTGGGTGTCACGGACCAGTCCTTCCCCACCGTGTCCCCCCTGGAGCCTGCTTTGTCTGCTGTGTTTGGCGTCAAGGCAGCGAAACATGTGGGCACCAGGATCACCCCACCGACAACCAACGACCAGCTCATGAGCAAGCTGACCGACAAAATACACCAATGCTCGTCACAGGTGGGTGCTGCTACGAATAATGTGGCGCTGTTGGCCATGTTTATCTCACGCCAGACCACGGATGACTACCTCGGGAAGGCGGCAGACATTATTACAAATTCATGCACGGCTCTGGCTATGTGCTCAACGTGCATCTCAGCGTGGGCCACTCTCTTCCAGCGACAACTCTGGCTGAAGCTTTCTCCAGCTATCCCAGACAAAGTGAAGCGTCAGCTGCTCGAAGTGCCGGTGTCTGCTGATGGTTTGTTCGGAACACACTTTAAGAACGTTTTTAACCAGCTCCAGTCCTTGTCCATGTGACCCCTCAGCGACCAGACCCCCGCTCGGCTCGTGGGCCTGTCCGGTACCGGGACCAAGCCAGGTCGTTCCGCCAGCATCAAAGGCGGGCATCGCCTGCAGCCACGTTCGCCGTGCCAGCGCCACCAGCACCTGCCAGGGGCCAACCGCCTCACTTCCAGAGACCCGGACCCCCCCCCGTGGCAGAGGTAGGCAGCCCTCATGGTCTGGCCAGACCCAAGACATGAGAAAGAGACATTTAAAAAAATGATGGGGCGTCGGAGCTGTGTTGGGTTTTGATGGCAATGTTTTTGGTGAGAGCAATAAAATTACTGTCTCAAAAAACAGAGTGTCTTATTCACATGTGAATTCATCTGTTTCTACTGACACATCTCCACAAGTAAGTTCTGAGGTTGTTTCAAATCAGGATTTTACAAGCAACCAGAAGGTGAAAATGAGTTTCTGTGATCAAACAGTAGACCACCATGCAGCGGCAGATGCAGGTGCACCTGCTAGCAGCGAACTCTGGGTGAACTCAGCAGCCCCTCCTCCTCGCACGACGGAGAAGGCACGCTCTGACAAATATCTAAAAACAAAGAGTGGTAAACTGTTTAAAGAGGAATTAAATGCAAATGTAACTTTTTTTTAGCTGATAAACTCCTTAGAATGTGTTTAAAAGGTTTCATAGCACTATGTCTGTGTTAATTTTCATGTAATTGTTCGTATTTGTTTAAATCTGCAATATTTGGTCTAAAAACGTGTTTACGGTAGCCCTATGGGTTGAACAGAGGTTATTGCACCTTAATTTTCTTGTTGGTCTAGGATTCGTAAAATGACATGTTTTCGCAAGCTTTCGTCACGAACTTGGTTCAAGCAGAGCCAATCCCCTGCGGAGATGAGACGGTCCTCACTGCAGTTCATACCTTATATGGAAGTGGTACATTTCACTCCTGAAAAGCTCTGCAACAAAGCATATTATAGTTTTCGGAATGGCACTAGTTATTTGTGTATTTTAACTTGTTTATTTTAAAAAGATTTTTCACTTCATCAAACTGTCTGGTTGTATTTGTTTTAATAGTGTGCGACAGAGGAGCGATGTGTGAATGCCAAGTTGGGTCAGTGGTGTAACAGTTGGGTTGAGACCCGGGAGACCTGAGTTCGAGCCCTGGACACGGAGAACTTTGGGTATTTTTTTTTAAGCCTTTGGTTTTGGATAGATCGGGTGGAATATATAAAAACATCTACATGTTTATTCTTGTTGCTTGGTTATGTTGTTGGCTAAACTTTTAGTTTGTTTTAGGTTGTTTGGAGGAGGCGTGAAGGCAGCAAAAAAACCCACCTCCTCCCCCCCTCGTCTCTTAACACGCCCATTTTGAGGGAGATTTTTGAATTTGCTTCGGGGACGGAGTTAAAGCTCCACAGAGCATTTAGTTCTCCTTTAAACAAAGCAGAGTCCCATCTGCTCGCTTTCAATCTGTTACAACTCATGAGCCTGTTTCAACCAGGACTTTTTCACCTCTTCCTGCTGCACTTCGTGCAGAAACATGCACAGGTTTGAACCGTCGACAAACGTCAGCCGACAAAAAGCCATTTCATGTCCGACCTCCCATGGACTGTTGCGGACAAAATCCACAAGGTGGCGGTAGAGGCCAGGGTATCTTCTCCTTCAATTCAATACACACATGCTTCTCCTCTGACAGCTCACAGTGCGGTGTGGTTAAACACTTGCACGCTAAACAGCTGGTTGGAAAAAACAATCCGCAACGGTTATACTCTGCAGTTTGCGACAACCCTCCAAAATTCAACGGAGTGCTGGAAACAAAACTGTCGTCCCCAGAACAAGGAATAATTCTCCAGTCAGAACTGAAGGAGTTATTATTAAAAAACGCAATTTCCAGAGTTCCCTCAGGGGAGGAGGAAACCGGTTTTTATTCAAAGTATTTTCTGGTTCCAAAGAAACCGGTGGGTTACAGGCCGATTCTGGACCTGTCAGTTTTCAACAAGTACATCGTAACTCGTCCCTTTCACATGCTGACGATAAAACGTGTACTGGAGTACGTGACACACGGGGAATGGTTTATTTCAATCGACTTGAAAGATACATATTTCCATGTTCCTGTGATAAACAAACACAGGAAATATCTCAGGTTTGCATTTCAAGGTGTTTGTTACAAATTCAATCGAGTCCCGTTCGGGTACGCGCTTGCGTCCCGCACTTTCAGCAAGATCATCGAGACGGCGCTTTACCCACTTCGTTCAAGAGGCATGATATTATTCTATCTGGACGACATTCTGCTCCTGTCCCGCTCCAGGGCGGAGGCAGAAGCACAAACATCTGTACTGGTGAGTCATCTGTCACAGCTGGGGTTCACAATAAACTGAAAAAAAAGTTATGTGATCCCAGCTTAGAAAATCACTTTTCTGGGGGTGAATCTCTGCTCAGTCAGCATGACAGCTGTCTTGTCAGAGCAGAGGAGGGACTCGCTGATGTCACTGCTCCAGCGTGTGCAGCCCGGCAGGACAGTAACAGCTTTGACAGTCATGAGGCTGTTAGGAACCATGGTTGCAGCTTACACAGTGGTCAGGTTAGGTCTCCTACACATGCGCAGTCTGCAACGTTGGTTTATCCGTCTGAAACTCGACCTGGTTTGCCACAAATGGCGTCGGATCACGGTACCACAGTCGATGAGAGCGGATCTAGCTTTCTGGGTGAACCCCTGCATCCTATTGGAGGGAGTTCCCCTGGGCCGAGTGACGTCACACAAGGCGGTCTTCACGTATGCGTCTCTTTCCGGTTGGGGCGGGACGTATCTATCACATTCAGTGGGCGGGACGTGGCCGACGGGCACGTCTCTTCACATAAACGTCTTGGAACTTCTGTCAGTTCACAAAGTAAATGGTAAATGGAGCTTTTTTATATAGCACTTTCCAACCCCCTATGAGAGGCCCCAAAGCGCTTTACAATACCAACCATCCACCCATTCATACACACATTCATACACCAGTAGCGGCAGACTGCCATGCAAGGCGTCATCCAGTCCTACCGGGAGCAACTCGGGTTTAAGTGTCTTGCCCAAGGACACAACGACACATGGTGTAGGGAACGGGGATTCGAACGTCCAACCTTCCGATCGGGGGGCGACTGCCATTACCACTACGCCACGACCGCCGTCAAAGTTCTCCAACACTTTGTTCATATGCTCAGGGATCAGAACATGCTAGTTCACACAGACAACAGAGCCAAAGTAGCGGTCATAAATCGTCAGGGCGGAGTCAGATCACTCCAGCTGTTGGTCGTGGCCAGAGAGCTGTTCTGTTGGGCTCGCGTTCACCTAAAATCGTTGAAAGCAGCTTACATCCCCGGCTTGCAAAACAAAGGAGCAGATATTATGTCCCACAGCGGACCGTTAAGAGAGAAATTGTGCTCTGCATCACAACATAATAGATTTGGAGCAGATGGCGTCTCGCGAGAACGCTCAGTGTCCCCTGTTCTTTCCTTTAAGTCCCCTGGATGCTCCCCCACTGGAAGTGGATGCTTTTGCCCACAGACCGTGGCCAAAAACTCGGATTTATGCTTTTCCTCCAACCTCACTGCTGCCAGCGGTCCTGGAGAGAGTGAGGGAGGAAATGTTGTCAATGATCCTGATCGCTCCAGAGCGCATGAACGCACCATGGTTTCCGGTGCTGCAACAGCTGGCGGTGAAATCGTGGAGGCTCCCCTAGAGAGACAATGTTCTCTTACAGGCAGGAGGAGCAATAAAGAGTTTCCCTGTGGTAGGTCAACATCTCCTGGTTTGGTTACTGAACGTAAACGCTTAGAAAATCTTGGGTTTTCTAAAGATGTTATTCGAACTATTCAGGGATCACGTGCTCAGTCTAAGATGACTGTTTACGCGTCAAAATGGTCTGCTTTTCAGCAATAGTGCCTGGATAAGAATGTAGATCCTTCTTCATGTTCTCTAGGATCCATTTTGTCTTTCCTACAGCTGCTACTGGACAGGAATTTGGCTTTCAGCACAATTAAGATTTATGCTGCTGCAATTTCGTCTTGTCACAAAGGTTTTAATGACAGGACAGTGTTTATTCATCCCCTGATGAAACGTTTTCTGAAAGGTGCACATCGTTTTAGGTCAATCTCTCGTTCACTGGCCCCTCAATGGGACCTAATTACTGTACTGAGTGCATTAATAAGGAACCTTTTGAGCCGATTGACAAAATTTCTCTTAAATTTTTGTCTTTTAAGACACCACTGTTGCTGGCGTTGACGTCAGCGAAAAGAGTAAGTGATATGGCAGGCCTGTCGGTTTCTCCTTCCCTTTTAAATATTCAAGGAGATGGAAGCTTAGCTGAGCTTCAACCGAATCCTGCTTTTATTCCCAAGAGCATAACAAGTGCTTTTAGGTCTTGTATCATTACTCTTGACGGGTTCCGTCTCCCCCCTCATGGTAATGAAGAGGAAAAACAGCTTCATCTGCTCTGCCTAGTCAGAGCACTTAAGTATTATGTGGCTCGCACAGCAGCGGTGCTTAAGTCTGATAGATAGTTTGTACATTTCAGGAAACAATCTCAGAGTCAACCTTTGACCTCGCAGAGGCTGTCACACTGGTTGTGCGAGGCTATCTCGCAGACTAAAGCCCCCAGTATACCTGCGCGTACTCCCTATACGCCTCTGTACATCGTACGTACGCTGTGGCAAAAGCGTAGCCCCTGCGTAGCCCCTCGGGCACAAACGCGCAAAGCTCTTTTTTTACGACCGCGTACGCTTGAGCGGTGTCTGACCATAAACTTCCCCGGCGCCGGACTGTTTTGTATGTTACACAAATGAATTAAATTCCTCTTCTTTATCGCTGATCGGGCCTTTTCTTTTGTTTTTTTGCCAAAAGTCAAGTAATCGCTTCTTCCTCCGTTCACTCGATGACTGAAATGAATGAATTCAGGTCCTACCTGGCTGCGGGAGGTTTTATATATTTCCTGGTGGGCGGTGAGCTGCAGGAAAAGCGCTCCCTGTTATTATTTTTATTTCTTAGAACTTTTTATAACATATAAAGTAGAAACACTGCTCATGAGTTCTCGAGCTTTCTGACGAGCTGTCAATCATTTCAGTAGGCGTGNAGAGATCATCTTTGGGCCGCTGCAAGAAAATCACACTCAGACTCTGATTGGTTGAAATTTCGGCAGCTGAGGAATAAATGCACAACTGCCATCAAAGCCGCAAAACGTAATTACTTCTTATCTCAGACCTCCAAAAATCTAAACGACCCAAAAAAATTCTGGAAAACCATCAAATCTCTCTCAGGCACCCCCCAATCATCTGACCTCCCATCACAACTTCTTGTTGACTCTGTTCCTGTGTCAAATAAGCACGAGATCCTGAACTGTTTCAACAAACATTTTGTTGCTTCTAGTTCATTATTTGACACAGTTACAAATGGAAAAACGTACGTAACCAACGTTTTGTTCACGAGTGAGAGAAGAATGGGGCGTGAGATTGACTGATGGATTGGTGCAGTGGCTGCAATATTGTGGATTCTGTTCCAGTCCATTGTGGTGAAGAGGGAGCTGAGCTGTAAGACAAAGCTCTCTGTTTACCGGTCGGTCTACGTTCCTCCCCTTACCTCTGGTCATGAACTTTGAGTAGAGACTAAAAGAATGAGATCGTGGACACCGGAGGTTGAAATTAGTTTCCTCTGCAGGGTAGCTGGACTCTCCCTCAGAGACAGGGTGAGAAGTTCATGTTATCAGGAGAGACTCAGAGTAGAACCACTGCTCCTTTACATTGAGAGGAGCCAGTTTATGTGGTTCAGGTGTCTGGTAAGGATAACCCCTGGATGCCTCCCTAGGAAGGTGCTTCAGGCATGTCCGACTGGGAGGAGACCCCAGAGAAGACCAAGGACACACTGGAGAGACGTCTCTCTGTTGGTCTGGGAACTCCTTGGAGTCCTCCCAGAAGATCTGGAAGAGGCTGTGGATAAGAGATGTCTGGACCTCCCTGCTCAAGATGCTGCCCCCGAGGCCTGAGTCCAGAACTAAAGGAAGATGATGGATGGTTGGATGGATGGATGGATGGATAGAGTGATGATAGATGGATGGATGATGGAATTATGGATGAATAGATAGATGGATGGATGATGGATGATGGATTGAATGATGGATGGATGATGGATGGACTTATGGATGGATGATGGATGGATGATGGATGGATTGAATGATGGATGGATGGAGTGATGGATGGATGGGCGGCCGTGGTGTAGTGGTAATGGCAGTCGTCTCCCGATCGGAAAGTTGGCGGTTCGACTCCCGGGACCCGCACCATGTGTCGTTGTGTCCTTGGGCAAGACACTTAACCCTGAGTTGCTCCCGGTAGGACTGGAAAGCACCTTGCATGGTAGTCTGCCGCCACCGGTTTATGAATGTGTGTAGCATTCAATATATGTGTAGCACTTTGAGATTTTCAGTAATGAAAAGTGCGTTATAAATTGAATTAATTATTATTATTATTATTATTATTATTATTATGGATGGATGGATTTATGGATGGATGATGGATGGATTGAATGATGGATGGATGGAGTGATGGATGGATGCCATGATTTTATGATTGGAATCAGGGTCCCGTTGGACCCAAACATGTCCAAGTTTCAACCACCCAGCTGTTGATTTCAGAATCAGAATAAGATTTATCATCATTGCACCGAGGTTCAGTGAGAACATGTACGTACAATCGCCTGAAAGATGGGCGGAGTGCATGAAGCTGCAGCTACAATAAGCGCGGCCTTTCTTATTCTTTTTCAGAAAAATAATCTTACATGGGATAAGGGGGAAACCCATGAGGGTAGATAGTGGTATTACAAAAAAGATCTTTCACATCTTGTCTATCAGGACACGATTTGAGACATCAAAAAAACTCTACCACCAGTTAAAACAGATTACAACTGCATTTGAGGTCGAGGTGGTGAGATTTGTCCATGAGCCTTTTTCAGATTGGCCACAGTTCTGATGATGTTGTTCAGCCAGCAGTTCTGATAAGCTTGCACAGAAAGTTCTCGGGGGGGGGGGCGATAGATGAAGCTTATTGTCCTTGGTTACTCATGACCCAGGAGAAATTTGATAGTCAGCCCATTTCCAAGGCCTGCAGGGAGTCAGATTCAGATAAGCTTGATTGTTGATTTTCTTCAGGCAGACAGATTTTTTTTCTTCAGCCTTTGTAGTCCATCTGGATGATCTGTTTCCAAAATGGCCTAATTGTGGGAATCCATTCCACTGATCCATGCTATGAGTCTCTCCCAAGGTCGAGCCCACCACGCTGACGAGTCCCAGAAGCCGCCGGTGGCCTGTGTATTAATATAGATCCTCATGTCTAATGTGGATTTACACCTTTTCACATCTCTCTGAAACTCTGAGTGGTAAACTTCTCCTGATGCCCTCAAGGAGACAAGTGGACACTATTTTATTACATTTATTTGAATCAAAACACAAATAAGTCACCCAGAGACTTCCTTTAATTTTGTTAATTCAAATGTCATCAAATGAATAACCTTGTTACTTGTATAAGCATTACTGAATCCGATGTTTGATAGTCAAAGACTGTTTATTTCAAACTGTTTAGTTCATGCTGAATAGCAATGTTATTTCAAAATGTTGATCATTATTCATTTTTCTTCTCAAACCTGCAGTGAAGATTCAGTGACACTGTTTATCTCATTTTAGTTTGAGCTCAGAACATCAATCTCCTCAGAAGAGAGTTTTGTTTTTGCCCTACTTAATAATCAAGATGAATAATATCTGTTTTTGCTATTATTCCATTTGTGATGCTGTGATGACGTTTGTTTTAATCATAAAACAGTGTTGTTAATGAGTTAAGAAAGTTTATATCTGCTGTATCATGAATACTGGCATCTTAAAACTAACCTTCTTACCCTTTCTGACATTTTAATCTATGCCTTCACTCTGTCGCTCTCAGTGGCTCCTGGCTTCACAGGCCAAACCAGTAAGAGCTACGTTTTCTAGGCCAAGTTAGCCTTAAAAGAGCTCTGACTTCCTGTTTTCCGGCAGTCTGCGGATGGAACAAGGATGTGAGTTCTTCATCTAAGAACTGTTGAACGTCTATCTAAACGCCAATGACACGTCATCAGTTGGGACTTCATAGCATTGCTGGCTATGAGTCCGTTTTGAGCTCTAAGCTCTATTTTATTGAAATTCCTTCAAGGAATTTATCATCTTCAAACATCAACCAGACGACCGTTACTTCAGTGGGTCAAAGGCGGGACGTGAAAAGCTACAATCTAAACAGACTGACCTCCTCGGACTTCAAGGACCGACCCGTTCTTGGTAGACCGGCAAAGGTAACGAGTTGCTGATTGTTTACACACCAGACATACGTCTAGCTGGAGATGCCTAGGGAACGTGTCATGTTTCTGGTTATAAACAGTCAAGATAGTTCACTCCCTCTTTTACTCCATCTTCCTCCTAAAACTTTTCTTTATCTCCTAAGCCAGTAAACTTTAAGTTTGTACTAACAGAAAGGTTAATATAAGATATTTTACTTGTCTGTTGCATCTAAATTCTGAATCTGTGAACAGTTAGTTATAGAAAATTCGATCGATCCAAACATGTACAAATGTGTGATGTAATTTATGATTCTGTTAAATAAATGGTCCAGTCCTGCTGTACCAACATAAGTTAACATTTCATGTCTTTACATTATCACCTCCAAGGCATAGAATTATTGGTATTACACTGAAAAAGAGAGAACTTGTTTAATTAATTGTGTATTTTTGTGTCAGTCTAAACCCTGCCAATTTACATCTAAATTTTAGGTAAATCAGTAAACTGATAAGCGCCTGTATAAATATTACATTTGGTGGCCTCGTACAAGTCTCTGAAAGTTTGATATTTGATATTTCTGTACTTTAACATGTTTTGCATAAAATTTTGTCCAAGTTTTTAGAAAAAAAAAAAAAGGATAGTTTTTTGGCTGGGAAAGTGTGTCAAGCTGCAGGAAACTGCTGGTTAATGTCACTTGTAGCTAAGAAATTGTCTTTACCGAACTTTTAAACATCTGTTGGAAGCTGTTTTGGTGAACATTGTCATTCTTCGTGGTTCTGAATGAGCCCGGTTCTGACCCAGTCAGAGATAAGGTGCAATTCATTTGTTGTTGACCTCCGTGTCAAAACTGCCTATAAGAGCTTCATAGTTCATCTGGAAAATTACTGTCGAGTGGTATCGTTACATTTTAAGCAGGAATAATAGTGTCTGGAGCTGTCGGATCGAGGTTCTGACCCAGTCCAGTTGTTAGTTGTGTTGCTGTAGATATGTAAAAAGACAGTGTAGGCGACATTTATTTTGCTATTTTTACTGGGCGCAGCTTGGTAGAACTGTTCGGATGTGAAACGATACTTTCACAGAATTTTTAGGGTGAATTTAAGCGTTTTATGAGTTGAAAAAAGTCTAAGTTTGTGATAAGCTATTGCTGATGCTACGTTCATAACATCTGTTTATGCAATGTGATTGGTTAAAAGTGATCACGTGATATGCTGTGGTCGTCAAATTTCAGTTTTGTTCACACAATTCTGACAGATTGTCTGGCTTGTTTCGTTTCTATGCATGAAATATCGTCAGAAACTGTTTAAACGCGGTTTTGAGATATTTACAAGTGTTTTAGAGTGATTTAAAAGTCCGTTCGTACAAAATTCCAACCGTACGTCAAAGTCCGTGAAGGTATCATGTACGGTACGACACATAACCGGAAGTGACGTGACCCCGATGGAAAAAAAGGAAAAATATCGTTGTTTTTTTTATATCTAAAAGTTCACAGAACTTATTCCAAACATTTTAATCAAATCGATTTATTTCTTAAAAGAACGTTTGTTTACTTTAAGCGATTGTCACATCCAGGCTAAAACTCATCCCAAAAGTTGACGTTTAATCGATTTGGTTCGAAACTACGGCTAAATGCTAACAGGTAGTCATTGCGGCCTTAGAGCCAACAGCGCCTCTATAAAGGCCAGGAAGAGTAATTACAGTCACATTGTTGTAAATTTAAGCTTTAAAAACCTGCAATCTGCTGGTTTAAAAGAAAGAAAACAGGAAACATTTACACA
>JBBPBX010001057.1:25520-37415 GCA_038048925.1 Garcialebias charrua | reverse complement strand
CTTTTTCAACCCATATTCAACTGAATAGAATGCAAAGACAATATATTTAATGTTCGAACGGAGAAACTTTATTTTGTTTTGCAAATAACCATTAACTTAGAATTCAATGGCAGCAACACATTGCAAAAAAGTTGGCACAGGGACATATTTACCACTGTGTTACATCGCCTTTCCTTTTAACAACACTCAGTAAACGTTTGGGAACTGAGGAGACCAATTTTTGAAGCTTTTCAGGTGGAATTCTTCCCCATTCTTGCTTGATGTACAGCTTAAGTTGTTCAACAGTCCGGGGTCTCCGTTGTCGTATTTTACGTTTCATAATGCGCCACACATTTTCAATGGGGGACAGGTCTGGACTGCAGGCAGGCCAGGGGAGGACCCGCACTCTTTTGCTACGAAGCCACGCTGTTGTAACACGTGCAGAATGTGGCTTGGCATTGTCTTGCTGAAATAAGCTGGGGCGTCCATGAAAAAGACGTCGCTTGGATGGCAGCATATGTTGCTCCAAAACCTGTATGTACCTTTCAGCATTAATGGTGCCTTCACAGATGTGTAAGTTACCCATGCCTTGGGCACTAATGCACCCCCATACCATCACAGATGCTGGCTTTTGAACTTTGCGCCTATAACAGTCCTGATGGTTCTTTTCCTCTTTGGTCCGTAAGACACGACGTCCACAGTTTCCAAAGACAATTTGAAATGTGGACTCATCAGACCACAGAACACTTTTCCACTTTGCATCAGTCCATCTCAGATGAGCTCGGGCCCAGCGGAAGAGCAGACGCTTTTCAAATCTGTTTTCAGAAATAATCTAATCTCTGATATAAGATTCAAGGTACCATGCACCTGGCATCAATTAGAAGTAACATCTTTGGATGAAATAAAACAGTATGCTGTAAATGTTTTTGAGGCTCACATGCGAAGCAAAACACCCTCTGAGGTGTGCCCAGGTCAAAAGGTTGTATCCCAGTCGCTAAAAATAGAAGAGGTTCTCTCTCCTATAGAAAGCGAGAATAAACACAGTTGTATCAAAGGCCCTCTGACCTTCGAAGAGATGGAGAACATATGTCGGTTGATAGAAAGGTTGGATAATACAAGCAAGAATAAACAAGATTTTCAAACGGACAAACAAAGAAATGTTGGTGCCAGCTGGAACAGTGACTCAAAATGGGTTAAAGGGAGCCCCGCTCCTAGTGCACCTCAGAGTAAAAAGTCTGAGACAAGCGATGAACCACAAAAGGTAGGTGTTCACTCTTTAAGAGACCCAAAATTGTTCAGATCGAACCAGGTGGGTGAAAACCAAGGTCTATCGGTGGGTGAACTTCAAAAGAAATTGAAGTATGAGGACCTATACTCATCTAACAATGCGTGGTCCCAACAGAAACCCCCGAGCCTTGGAACTGCACCTCCCGCACCTCTAACAGAACAGTTCAAGACGTGCAAAGAGTCACGAATGTCCCAGAACAATGGCCCAACACCTCTATGCTCGGAAGAGACAGAGGAAGTAAATAGTTTGTTAGTAGATTTGAATGTTACAGTGCTTGACCAACCTGATACAATGAGTGGCGTTGTCATTGATAATGACGCTATCAACATTGACCAACCTGGAGCACTGTGCAGCACTATCTTTCACAAAAACTCAGAGCACACAGTTAACATTGATAACATCGACTCAGATGCCACAGATGTTGACAATAAAGATGTTGACAGCAAACAAAATGCTGACAATCAACAAGATCCTGAAGGTCATGACACTGTCTGTCTAACAGATGGTACCGCAGAAGGCACTGGTGACTCCCCAACCGAGATCACAAGCCCGGTAAGTGAACCTTCAAATAAGATGAGAAAGAAGAGACCTAACAGTTGGACCCAACCTTGGCCCAACATGAGAACCTCCTATGCGAGCTGGAACAATCAGCACTCACTGAACACTGCCTACCTCAGATAGAAGAAGGTGTGGAGATCCAAGGATCCCACACCGATGATGCTGACAGTCCAGAAAAAGACAGTCGACGAGACGTTGACAGTCAACAGGACATTGTCTTTACAGATTTTGAGGACCCCTCATAAGACAAAGGGGGGAAACACTTGCACACCAACTACAGTGACCCGTCGCAGTCTGAACAATCAGACGCACCTGCGACTGCGCCGATGGTTGTGACACACCTGAATTACACAGAAAGAGGTAAACGTAAGAAGAAACGTTGGCCGAAACCTAAAAGGTTCCTGTGTACTGTCTACTCTCAGCTGCGAAAACAGCTTAAACTAAACATTGGCATCCTAACTTGTGCCCATGGACGGACGTCCTCACCTGTGTTCGTGGTCCCCCATGACCTCAGGGGGGTGATGTTAGGTCATGCCCAAGACAAAGACAAAGATTTCAATAACCCCACAAACGACAAAGATCTCGCAAACTCACAGACTTCATGGGAAATTAAGGTCGTCCAAGCACACGATAGTAAATAAACTAAACAGTTTAAACTATATTAGTTGCTAAAAGAAACCGTTCCAACTAGAACTTAGAAACGCTAAGTCTAAAAACCCACAACAAAAAAACTAACCTTAACAACCGTTTAAATCTACAGGATTTAATTGACATCGGTTATAAAGCTAAGATCTGTTTTTCTTGTGTGATACACGTTGGAATTTGACGACAGGAGTGCATTGAAGCAGTGAAACATTGTTTTCTAGTTGCTTAATTGCTACTTTTGTTGTTATTGAATTTTGGTATTGTTTTCTGAACACTCCCAGCCAAAAGAGGTTTTTATTAATGATAAGTTAAAGACTTAAATGGATTTAACTATGCCAACATGCAGTTTCATTTGTTAAACCTCAGTCAATGAAGAGTCAATGTAGTTTAAAGCTACTTTTGGTACCCTACCATAAACTACACTGGTCTCACAATTTCTATTGAACCGATTCGATCGATTCTATTCTAGATCATCTATTCATTTTGATGAGTCTCGCCATAGACTTCAAAATTTATAGGGAATACCAAATCCTACATTGTCATCTAAAAGGACAACAGACATTTAGACCAAACTATATTTTCTTTTCTATTTTAGTTTAACTAAAACTAAGTTATGAATGGAGGAATAGTTTGGAAGAAGAGGCCTTCGTTACAGAAGCCCTCCTGAACCGTCTATAGACGTAGATCCCTATATTTAACTTTGATGCATGATCCACCCCTTAATTGGTAGTTGTAGCTGATCTAAACCATGATAGCTTACATACCAGGTGCATATAGGTAAGGCTAATGTAAAATCCCAATCATAAGCCCACCTAAAACCACATAATTGCATGACACATAGAACCAGAGTGGCACGGACTGGAAACCAACCAGCCTTCAACCTTCGATGTGGGGACCTGCTACTCCAACGTTGGTCTTCAACCTTCATCCAAGGGTTGCCTCCTCTGCGCCAATCGAGGGATCCCCTCTGCATGCTGATTAAAAAACAATTGTTGCTGATGAAATCAACAACTCTAATCGTTGTAGAATTACCGCTGTGGATTATAAGACTTTGTTTTCCATAGGATTAAAAGCTTTCCGCTATGGAATTACCTATGAACAGTATGGAATTTCCAAAAACATTATGGGATTATAATTTTTGATTCTTTCCACTTGCTGGATTATATCAAGATCAGAGACATTTGGTGGTAAACTTTCGTGTTGGACCTCATCCCCATGGACAGGTGATGACTTCCAAAAGGGGGGACATTAATAATATAGACCCTCATGTCTAACATGGATTTACACCTTTTCACATCTCTCTGAAACTCTGAGTGGTACACTTCTCCTGAGGCCCTCAAGGAGATGAGTGGACACTATTTTATTACATTTATTTGAATCAAAACACAAATAAGTCACCTAGAGACTTCCTTTAATTTTGTTAATTCAAATGTCATCAAATGAATAACCTTGTTACTTGTACAATCATTAATGAATCTGATGTTTGATAGTCAAAGACTTTTTATTTCAAACTGTTTAATTCATGCTGAATAGCAATGTTATTTCAAAATGTTGATCATTATTCATTTTTCTTCTCAAACCTACAGTGAAGATTCAGTGACACAGTTTATCTCATTTTAGTTTGAGCTCAGGACATCAATCTCCTCAGAAGAGAGTTTTGTTTTTGCCCTACTTAATAATCAAGATGAATAATATCTGTTTTTGCTATTATTCCATTTGTGATGCTGTGATGACGTTTGTTTTAATCATAAAACAGTGTTGTTAATGAGTTAAGAAAGTTTATATCTGCTGTATCATGAATACTGGCATCTTAAAACTAA
Source organism: Garcialebias charrua (assembly GCA_038048925.1). Classification (NCBI taxonomy): domain Eukaryota; kingdom Metazoa; phylum Chordata; class Actinopteri; order Cyprinodontiformes; family Rivulidae; genus Garcialebias; species Garcialebias charrua. The sequence continues at coordinate 33,125 of JBBPBX010001057.1, read as the reverse complement.
CCTTATCCTTTCTGACATTTTAATCTAACTTATGCCTCCACTCTGTCGCTCTCAGTGGCTCCTGGCTTCACAGGCCAAACCAGTAAGAGCTACGTTTTCTAGGTCAAGTTAGCCTTAAAAGAGCTCTGACTTCCTGTTTTCCGGCAGTCTGCGGATAGAACTAGGATGTGAGTTCTTCATCTAAGAACTTTTTGACATCTGTCTAAATGCCAATGACACGTCATCAGTTGGGACTTCATAGTATTGCTGGCTATGAGTCCGTTTTGAGCTCTAAGCTCTATTTTATTGAAATTCCTTCAAGGAATTTATCATTTTGAAACATCAACCAGACAACCGTTACTTCAGTGGGTCAAAGGCGGACGTGAGAAGCTACAATCTAAACAGACTGACCTCCTTGGACTTCAAGGACCAACCTGTTCTTGGTAGACCGGCAAAGGTAACGAGTCGCTGATTGTTTACACACCGGACATACGTCTAGCTAGAGATGCCTGGGGAACGTGTCATGTTTCTGGTTATAAACAGTCAAGATAGTTCACTCCCTCTTTTACGCCATCTTCCTCCTAAAACTTTTCTTTATCTCCTAAGCCAGTAAACTTTAAGTTTTTACTAACAGAAAGGTTAATATAAGATATTTTACTTGTCTGTTGTATCTAAATTCTGAATCTGTGAACAGTTAGTTATAGAAAATTCGATCGATCCAAACATGTACAAATGTATGATGTAATTTATGATTCTGTTAAATAAATGGTCCAGTCCTGCTGTACCAACATAAGTTACCATTTCATGTCTTTACATTATCACCTCCAAGGCATAGAATTATTGGTATTACTGTACACTGAAAAAGAGAGAACTCATTTAATCAATGATGTATTTTTGTGTCAGTCTAAACCCTGCCAATTTACATCTAAAATATGTAAATCAGTAAACTGATAAGCGCCTATATGTGACACTGTCCTAGACTGGTTCATATCGTTCCTCTCCAATAGGCTGGAATGAGTTAGTCTTGGCAATGCCATTTCCCAGACAGTCTGTGTCTCCTGTGGTGTCCCTCAATGGTCAGTTCTGGGGCCCCTGCTGTTTTCCCTTTACATGCTGCCTTTAGGTCAAATTATTAATCAGTTCAACATTTCTTTTCACTGCTATGCCGACGATACACAGCTTTACATCAGGACTGGAGCATCCTCATCATCCCCATCTCCATCTTCACTCACTGCCCTCTCTACCTGCCTGGAGGAAATAAGGGCATGGATGAATCAGAACTTTCTTCAATTAAACTGCTCCAAGACTGAGGCCATACTGATTGGCACCCCTCACCAGATACAAACATCAACTTTAACAACAATCTCCTTCTCTGGTCAAGACATCCCCCTCTCCACCTCTGTTACAAATCTTGGAATAAAAATGGACTCTCATCTTACATTTGAAAATCACATTAAGCATCTGTTTAAAACCTGCTTCTTCCATCTTCGAAACATCTCCAGACTTCGCCCATCTCTGACTTTTTCTGATGCTGAGAAACTCGTCCATGCCTTTGTCTCCTCCAGGCTCGACTACTGCAACTCCCTGTTTATTGGAATCCCTGGCAAAAATCTTCAGAAGCTTCAATATATTCAAAACAGTGCAGCAAGGATTTTATTGAGAGCTCGTAAATTTGAACATATTACACCCATTCTCCATAACCTCCATTGGCTTCCTGTCACCTACAGAATTCAGTACAAAACTGCTCTCATTACACACCAATGCTTACACGGAACTTCACCTGACTATCTAAAGGACATTCTTGCACCATATTCATCCACCCGGTCTCTACGATCACAGAACAGTAATCTACTTCACATTCCACGAACCAAATTAAGGACCATGGGAGACCGGGCATTCTGTGTGGCTGCCCCCCGCCTNTTACAAATCTTGGAATAAAAATGGACTCTCATCTTACATTTGAAAATCACATTAAGCATCTGTTTAAAACCTGCTTCTTCCATCTTCGAAACATCTCCAGACTTCGCCCATCTCTGACTTTTTCTGATGCTGAGAAACTCGTCCATGCCTTTGTCTCCTCCAGGCTCGACTACTGCAACTCCCTGTTTATTGGAATCCCTGGCAAAAACCTTCAGAAGCTTCAATATATTCAAAACAGTGCAGCAAGGATTTTATTGAGAGCTCGTAAATTTGAACATATTACACCCATTCTCCATAACCTCCATTGGCTTCCTGTCACCTACAGAATTCAGTACAAAACTGCTCTCATTACACACCAATGCTTACACGGAACTTCACCTGACTATCTAAAGGACATTCTTGCACCATATTCATCCACCCGGTCTCTACGATCACAGAACAGTAATCTACTTCACATTCCACGAACCAAATTAAGGACCATGGGAGACCGGGCATTCTGTGTGGCTGCCCCACGCCTATGGAACTACCTCCCTGACTACCTGAGAGCTCCACAGTCACCTCAGGATTTTATCTTTGATCTTGGTTGATATTATTATTGATTTTACTTGATTTTATCACTTGTTTTATGTATTATTTTATTTTTATTTATTTAAGCAGGCCTATTCTGCCTCCACATGATTCTATCTTTAATATTAGTTGATATTATTATTGATTTTACTTGATTTTATCACTTGTTTTATTTGTTGTAGCACTTTGTGAGATTTTTATTAATAAAAAGTGCGGTATAAATTGAATTCATTATTATTATATAAATATTACACCTGCGATTCTCATAAATCGCCTCCACCTTACGGTTTAGCTCGTAAATCAGCTGATTTTGCGAGGTCACAGCACGGATCAAACCTTCACACTATCTCGGAAGCTTTGTCATGGTTGAAACTGCTGCAGATGTCTTCTTCAATAGTTGATAAAAACAGAGCCCCTCCGATGCCAAAGAGCAGAGTCCCTGCTATCATAAATCCAAATATGTAAACGTCTTCAACGTCCTCCTGAGACAGGACTGAGAGACACATCACCTGCCACTCCCCACGAGTCCATGACGTATCCCGCAGCGTGCGTCTGAGCAGGACACGCAGGTTCCCCAGGACATTGTCGTTTTGTTGAAAAAATCTTGTCTTGAGTTGAACGTCCAGGATACCAGATCCATAATCTTAATTTACGCTCGGGAGATGTGTACCAGGCGCTTCAGACACAGAGAGATGGTGTAGAGGCAGAGCAGCCGGCTCAGGACCGGAAAGTCACTGGTTCGATCCCCGGTCACTGCATACCTCGTTGTGTCCCTGGGCACTTAACCCCGAGTTGCTCCCGGTAGGACTGGATGGCGCCTTGCATGGCAGACCACCGCTACCGGTGTATGAATGTGTGTATGAATGGGTGGATGGCTGGTACTGTGAAGCGCTTTGGAGCCCCTCATAGGGGGCTGGAAAGCGCTATACAGTATAAGTAAGCTCCATTTACCATTACAGAGAGCGGAGCAGGAAGTAAGAAAAACTGAGGAGGAAAGGCAGAAGCAGACACCTCGAGCAGAGCCAGGGAGGAAAAAAGTTAAAAATTAAAAAAATTGAGGTGAAATGTAAAGATATGGATGTCGTGCTGTCCTCCATGTTTCCATCTATTTTGTGCAATGCCCCAGTACCACAACATGCCACTGCTGCCCCCATGCTTGACATTAGGGACAGTGTTGCCTCAGCGTAACTCTAAACACACTTCTTATAATAATAATAATGAATTCAATTTATAACGCACTTTTCATTAATGAAAATCTCAAAGTGCTACTTTTGGTGAAACAGCTCAATCAAACTTCACCAGAAGACATTTGTCTTGTCCATGTGGACACTTGCAGAAGTCAATCGAGCTTGAAGCTTTTGGAGTTTCATCTAAATTCAGAAAGAAACTCAAGGAGCTTTTGAGTGAAAGCTGCCAAACAGAAACAAGGACAAAAAGCAGAAGAAATACTTTATTAAGACTTTATTAATTTGAACATCCCTTTGAGAATCATAACATGCTTCATATATTGATAAATGTTCTATACATGTCATGAGATAAAGTGACAGTGGAGTTATATTCATGCTCATAATCATGTTCTGCTCTCTGACAGCTGATTTACATTTCAAGACAAACATCTGAGATGTTTCACCATCACTTCAGGACAATTTTACACTGAAATCAGCAGAAAAACATTTACATGAATTTCATATCTTCTGACAGATGTCAAGAGACGATGCCAGTCTCCTCTTCACACCGAGCCAAAAAGCACAAACTATTCACAGAAATAACAATAATATTTAAAGATGTTGAACTTCAGGTTTTACTTTTATTTCGAACTGAGTTTTCTGCAGGTTTGTTCAGTAAAACAAGTGGAGAGAGGCGTTCGTTTGTGGTGTTTAAATAAAGACAGGGATTAGATAAATGTTTTGAAACTTTAAAGGTATTGCGACATGATTTTGGAACTTTGCATAAAGTGGCACAACATACGTTTATATCTTGTATCAATCAACTATGTTCGTTTTTGCAAACAAAATGATAAATTAATAAAAAATTGTTTCAAAGTGAGTTTAAAATTTGCGCCGTGTTTCTTCACAGGACATCCGGGTAGTTCCGCATGTGACTTCTGTGACGTACGAACAGGAATGCCTCCTAGAACGCCCCTTTTACATAACAATGGCGCACAATATAGAAACCGACGGATTTATCAATCTAAGTTTAGATTCGAGCGATTTGTCTTCAGTTTGGGAAGCAGAAGTTAGTTCAGGGGGTTGAACAAGAAACTGCAGGTTCTGCCTTACCGTTCAGGTGGAGCGAGGGGGGGAGGGGCTCCGAGTGGGACAGCTCTGTTTGTTTTGTCCAGTCTTGACAAAGTATTTCATCTTTTGGGAAAGTGAAAAGGCTCACTTGTTCACTGATGATATTAGAACACCCAAATGCGACACAACTTAACGGCATTTTTCAAGTTATACAAAAAAAAGGCGATCTTGCAGACAATGAATATGCGTTATCCTAGCAGACGCAGACTGACATTCCTGTGTCTACGTCACAGACGTCGCATGCAGAAGTACCCGAATGTCCCGTGAAGAAACACGGCGCAAATTTTAAACTCACTTTGAAACAAATTTTCATTAATATTTCATTTTGTTTGCAACATGAACATAGTTGAATGATACAAAATATATATGTTGTGCCACTTAATGCAAAGTTCCAAAATCATGTCACACACACTTTAAATCCTGTCAGGAACTCACTGGGCTCCTGCAGCAGCTTCCTGTTTATAACACACACGACACCTTCAACAGACATCCATGCAAAGCAAACACAACACGTGGTTCTTACTGGAATCATGCAGCTGAATCATTCAGCATCTCCTCATCCTGCTGAAGAGAGCTGGGGGGGCACAAGCAGAGTGGACTCGTGCAGAGAACTTTTCCTGATCAGTTTGTGGATTATTTTCTTGGCAGCCTGAATCTAACACCCACTTCGGATGTTATCAACCCTAAAATGGCCCTTGTCAGTTATTATCATCCCCATACGTAGCGGTCAGATTGCCCCTACTGTACCTACTACTGTAGTAGGTTTAAAGGTACGTTGTCACCGTTACAAGCGATGACAGCAGGCTCCGTCTTTAGCTACGTGTTAAAGTTTAGAGTAAAGCCTCTGGGGTTAGGGTCTTGGTTAGGTTCAGGCACAAGGGTAAGGGGGTTAGGTTTAGGGTTAGTCTTCGGGGTCAGGTTTAGGGTTAGGTTGAGGAAAACGGTTACATAAGCTGAAAAAAACAAAAACGCTACACTTCCGGGTTTACGGAAACATGCTGCCTACTCACAGCGATAACAACGCTGATAACGTTCTGTTAAACATGCTAGGAGGTAGACTGTGACATATTCGCCACTACAAATGGGGAGGATAGCAGTTGATAACGCCCTTTGCATGGACTGACAACATCCAAACCCGAATCTAATCTGTGGCCTGAAAGAAGAAAGAGATTCTGCAGAATTACTGAAGAGGAAACGAACGTGTTGTGGAGTCACGGGACTCCTGTGGACCTTCTCAGAGTTTTTACTGACACTTTCAGGTTTTTGTAGCCGGTTTGAAACAGGTGGGATCAGGAGGACGGAAACGAGCGGCTACAAACTGCAGATCAGTTTTATGTTCATGAAGGAACTTTGGTTGAGGGCTTCTGCTGCTTGAAGATGGTGCAGTCATGTGGAAATCAGTGACTGGTCAACTGACTACCTTTAGCTCCATTCACAAAACGTCTGTGAGATTTAGCTGCAAAGACAAGTCTTCTACATTCAGTCAAAAAACCCCACTCAAGTCTCTCCTGAGATGATGAAGCCACTATCACAGAACCAAAGCAGTTGATGTGTGTGTGTCGGCCATCTTTCTAAAACTCACAGTCCGCCGTTAGCACAGATCATCTGTTATCACAGATCATCTGTTCTCACTACTGAACCTTTGTATGGTGATGTCAGCTTCGTGATCTGGAATAACCATTGTCATTACTTTTGGCGCCCGACGTGGGGCTCGGGGGCAGCTTGGCTCTTCTCGACGCTTCACGACAGCAGGTTGACTTCGGCTCCACTCCCACGCCGCCTTGTAAAAGGAGCTAAAGTTAGTTTCTTCACAGCACCATGGTGGGTATGTGATGGACTAGCGAGGCCGGGTGAGGCACAGCGGTCAGCTGCGGTGGGTGAGACGGAGGGGGTGAGTGCACCCCTCCACCACCCACCACCATGAGGCCTGCTGCCTGGGCGTTGGGATCTCCGGAGGGCCGGTGCCTGGCGCTCTTCTGATGCGCGCGCAGGCCGGCCAGCTGCGAGTACGCGGACTGGCACACGTGACACTTGTAGGGGCGCTCCCCGGTGTGCAGGCGCACGTGGTTTCGCAGCGTGGACGACTGGCTGAAGCGGCGGCTGCAGAAGCGGCACACGAAGGGCTTGTCCAGCGTGTGGATGCGCATGTGCGAGCGCAAGTTGCTGCGCGAGTTGAAGCCGCGGTGACAGATGACGCAGCGCATGCGTCCCACGCTACAGGAAGAGGAGGATGACGAGGAGGAGGAGGCGGCGGCGGCAGGGATGGGGCCTTCACAGGGGTGGAAGTCATCTGTAGAAGGAAGAGGAGATCAGATTTGCTCTCATCTGTCACTCAGTTCTGTTTCCACTGAAACACTTTAAAACTCTGGGTCTGTGTCGTTAACCGTACCGGTTTTGGTCTTCTTGCTCTGCTCTTCATCTCCTCCAGGAATTCCAGGAATTCCCAGGAAGGTGTTGTGGGAGTTTCCGTACCAAACGAGCAGCTCCTGGTCCGGGGGGATCGTCTGCAGCAGAAACCACAGGTTTCAAATGTAAATGTTATTTTGTTTGGTCTTTTTAAAAAACATTTTGTTTCCTGAACTGAATTATGGATGTGAAAATTAAAGTTTACCAAACAATAAACTGAACTGTGACTTCTGATCTGGGGGAGTCGAACGTCTCAGCTCAGTCTCAGATGTTTTTACTAGGGGTGCAGGAAAAATATCATTTTTTTTTAAGAATCTAGATTCTTTAAAAAAATCAATTTTTTTGTACTAAATATGAATCAATATGTTAAAAAAACTGAAGTCTGTATTTTATATTTTATTTTGAGTTAAAGGTTAAAGGTGCAGTCTGCAGTTTC
>JBBPBX010001057.1:4365-22144 GCA_038048925.1 Garcialebias charrua | reverse complement strand
TATATATATATATTCATTAGAGTGAAATATTTCAGCCTTGATTTCTTTTTGATGATCAGAACTCACGAGTGATGAAAACCTAAAAGAGAAGGTCGTGAAGACGTTCAGTTTTGTAAAGTGTCGCAGCCCAATCAGCTGATGAACTCCTGGACATCATGGACTAAATGTGTCAGTCCTCGAGTCCAGACACTCCTGAACCAGAGACAACATCAGAAGTGTCTTACCTGCTGAGGACACAGTACTGGACAGTCTCTCAGTGGTCCAATGTCCTCTTTTCAGATGAAAGATTTATAAACCAGGTCCCAGAGTCTGGAGGTCCAGAAGGTCCAGAGTGAAGTTTCCACAGTCAGTGATGGTTTGGGTCCATGTCCTCTGCTGGTTCTGGTCCTCTGGGTTCTCTGAAGTCCACGCAGGACAGTGCTGACGAGCTTTATGGAGACGCTGGTTTGATTTCCCTGCAGGACTCGTCCACTCTGACAAACCAACAGCTGGTTCTGAAGATTCTAGTTTTATTTTGTGTTTTCATTATCTGTAAGTTATAATGATTAAAACTACAAGAAATAAAGGCAGATATATTTCACTCTGTAATGAATCTATTAAAATGTTTATTAACAATAAATGAACTTTTTCACGATATTCTATTTTTCAGCTGAATCTAGTCAGACTGAATTTATTCATGTTTTTTTCTCTTCCATAGTTTTATTTTTAGCTGGATTGTAAAACTCACCTTCAGCTCTTTAAAGGTCCACCGACATGATTTTTTTTACTATTCATAAAATTGCTCAAAATATATATATTTTATCATTTAAATATGTTCCTTTATGCAAACAAAATGATAAATCACTTTAATTTTGCTTTAAAAGTGATTTTGAACTTCAAGCCGTGTTTAATCATGGGAAATCTGATTACACCCGAACGCACCATCTGTGATGTCACACCGGGCAGAGCTCTGGGCTTGTCACAGTGTGCAGGTATGAGCAGCTCGACATGAAGGTAAGTCTGATACAGCATCAGACCTAAATTAGATCCTGTTGTTTCTTGTTCCATCACCCAAACTATTTTCTGCTTCCCAAAATGAAGACAAATAGCTCAAATCTTCACATAGATTGATAAATTCATCAGGTTTTAAATTGTCCGCTATTAAAGACACCACAGCCCTCTGCCCAGTGTTACATCACAGATGGTGCGTTCGTGTGTAATTGGATTTCCCATGATTAAACACGGCTTGAAGTTCAAAATCACTTTTAAAGCAAAATTAAAGCATTTTGTTTGCAAAAATGAACATATTTAAATGATAAAAGATATATATTTTGAGCAATTTTATGAAAATTAAAAAATCATGTCAGTGGGGCTTTAACTCCAAACATGAAGGAATTTTTTATTTAATGTTCATAAAATCAAACGGGCCTGAATTTTTCCATAATTTAAGAAAAGAGCTTTGATTCTTCGTGGAGTTTTAAATGACCCTGTGAAGTTCTCAGATGTGAACCCCCTGAATGCATCACAGCTGTGTGTTGTGGCGATGCGTTCACGGACCTCCACAGCCTTGTAGAAGATGCTGCAGCCGATCTGGACCACCTCCAGGTTCTGCTCCTGCTCGTTCCGGGCACACTTGATGTAGGTCATCCAGCTCCGCTGGTCCTCCTGACTCGCATCGATGAAATACCGAACCGTCCCGTCCTCGTTGAAGACCTGAGGGGACGGAGGGACACACTCACACCGGGTCCACTTCATGGACATGTCAGTAAACCCACAGAACCACGGGTAGAACCATCAAAACACTCAGACACAGAGACATTAATAATCCTTCATGTGAAAATACAAAACATGAACACTTTGTCTCCGGCTGCACAAACTGAATGGATTATTAATTAAGATTATTAATCCAGGGCGTGTCTCGTTTTCACATCCTGGATTAATAATCTTAATTATTAATTAATAATTAGGATTATTAATCCAGGACGTGTCTCGTTGTCACATCCTGGATTAATAATCTTAATTATTAATTAATAATTAAGATTATTAATCCAGGACGTGTCTCGTTGTCACATCTTTCAGACTCGTTGAACTTTATGAAGATCATTTTTCTCATTTGACGTTTTTAAATGATTTAAAACGACCGGAGTGAATTTTTATATCATCTCACAAACGAAGAGATCAAAATGTGAAAATAAGATTAAAATGAAAAGACCCATTAATCCCATTAACCCCAGCTGCAGCTTCAGTGTGGGTCCAGTTCACTGACCCGGTTCTGACGGTCCTCTGGGATGAAAAGTTCCGTGTCAGCAGTTTGTTCAGCTCTGGACGTTAAACAGCTCCGGAACCACGTGAGCCGGGTCACCTGGGTCAACCAGCTCGTTAAAAGGAGAGCTCTGGAGTGGACCGGGACCAGACGGGTCAACTGGCCCTCATGGAGTGGACCGGGACCAGACGGGTCAACTGGCCCTCATGGAGTGGACCGGGTCCAGACGGGTCAACTGGCCCTCATGGAGTGGACCGGGACCAGACGGGTCAACTGGCCCTCATGGAGTGGACCGGGACCAGACGGGTCAACTGGCCCTCATGGAGTGGACCGGGACCAGACGGGTCAACGGGCCCTCATGGAGTGGACCGGGACCAGACGGGTCAACTGGCCCTCATGGAGTGGACCGGGTCCAGACGGGTCAACTGGCCCTCATGGAGTGGACCGGGACCAGACGGGTCAACGGGCCCTGATGGAGTGGACCGGGACCAGACGGGTCAACTGGCCCTCATGGAGTGGACCGGGACCAGACGGGTCAACGGGCCCTCATGGAGTGGACCGGGTCCAGACGGGTCAACGGGCCCTCAGAGTCCAGCCCAGCTGTCAGGAATGAAGACGAGCTGGGTCCTGAACATCTGGAGCTGGAGCAGCATGATGTCACTTCCTGTAGAGCTCAAAGAGACAGTTCCCAGACCAGAGAGGATCCATCATCCCTCCAGAGAGTTCTGGAGCATGAAGCAGAGACGAGACCCTGAGGTTCTCCAACCAGACCCTCCTCTCCACGGCTGCACCTCAACATCCTGTCGTCCACACAAACAGGATCTGAGAGCAGGACAGTCCTGCACTGAGGACGAGCTCGACTACACAGCTGTTTGGTTCTACAGGGACCAGAAGCTCTGAAAAGAAACCCAGGTGCCCCGGACTCCTGAAGCCCCTCCCCCAACCCAGAATGCTTTGAGGAACACGGTCATAGGCCTCTGCAGATCCACAAAACACCTAGACTAGAGGCCAACTCCCATGACCCCTTAGCAACTCTTGTTACGTGGTCACATTTTCTTCTGTCTTTTGTTTGTTTGTTATTTTTATTTTTGGCACCTTTTTGACGGTTCACTGGTGAAGGGGGCGGGGCTCAGCCAGACAAGTGTTTTAGCTGCGCTGGTAGCACACCTGTGGGGTGATTGACTGATGGAGTGGCGTGTTGGAAGCTGCTGTTGCAGTGAAGACGTGTAAAAGAAGTAAATAATTGAAGGTCCGGTGCGGGTGGACTCTGGACGGAGGAACAGAGTCTTCACCTCGGGTTGGATCAACCCAGAGGGGGGCGTCAGGTGTTTTTGGCCGGGAGGAAGAGGAAGTTTGTCCTGGATGAACCGGCTGGACACAGTAATGCACCGGGGAGTTTACACGCCTGTTAACATCAACCACCTACAAAATCACAAGTGGTGCGTTTTTAAGAAAAGAGAAAAACTATAAAGAAAAGCAAGAACCAGTGGTGGGCAGATGAACGCTAGAGAGCGCTAAAGCGCTAATCCGCTTACAGTGGACCTAAATTTTTGTCAGCGTTTTTGTGGTTTGACTAACTTTTATAATTCATAAGCGGATTTGTGCTATTTTTATTTAAAATGCAGTACCGCTAATAACTAATTATCTATCAGTAAAAACCAATAAACTTATTTACAAGCTCTTATGCTGCTTGTTTTACCTTTTTCCCCACCGTAAAGAGCAGAGAGGAGGGAGGGTTGGAGGGGGAGCAGAGGGAGAACAGACTCGGATCTACCATGTAGGCAAATGATGCCGTTGCTTGGGGCCCCAAATCAGCAAGGGCCCGGCCCCGCCCCGCCCCGGCCAGTCACCTACATCACTAACATTGCTGCTGCTTGTTAATGTACATTTAACATAAAAATAATTATAGCTACGATGAAAACGAATCATTAAAAACGCAATACAAAAACCGGTCGATTTCTGTATCCCCCTACTAAAAAATGGACTATTCCATCTTGACATCTTCCAGGTCAGAGGTGAACTCGGGTGCTAACGTTTATGGCTAGCTGTTTGCGCTCGGTCTCTTCATAAATCCGCAGAGAACCCCGCTGTTTCAAGCCAAATTAATGCGGCCGGAGGATTGTATTGTGTGTTTTGTGTCCACCACTCGACGGTGAGTCGTTTGTTTTATTTATTTGGGTTCCTTTTATGTAGAAATGCGGTGGCGACACGCCCGTGTATTTGAGATTTAAAAGTGGTCTTTAGGGATTAAAAGATCATTCTCATTTTGTTAATTTTGTGGCCGAATAGAATATATGTACGTAAAGTATTAAATAAATCCTTTGATTTTTGTAATTTCATCCTTTTAGGATCATTTTAGTTACTTTTCATTAAATCTGTTGACTGCCTATAGAATTTTGGAATTGGTTTAATTTATTTTTCGGTTGCGCAACAAAAAAGAAATTACTATTTGTTTTTTGAAACAATATTGAAGTAAATTAAGCTTAATTGACTCTTATATGAATTAAACTTGGATACAACTTGGAAGTGCACTTTAAAACTTGATCTCTAACTTTAATTTTACCTGTACTGTTGATGTGGTCTTTGAATTGAAGTTATAATAATAATAATGTAATAAACTTTATTTGTATAGCACCTTCCTGCAATGCCTTGCATTGACCAAGGTGCTTAACAGATATAGGATAATCTAAAAAAATAAATACAAAGTATGTGCATGTGTAATGAAGAATATAATTTGTACGTGCAGCTGTTAATACATGTAAAGTTTTTTTTTTAAATGTTTGTTGCTCTTTTTGCCAACTGTGATGTTTCTTCTGTCCAGGACTGTAAATATCCAGGTGGGTCAGGAGGAGTTAATGGGAAGCTGCTGCTGTGACGTAAGAGGTAGGATAAAGGTGTATAACAGTTCATGCACCGCTAGTTGGCAGTCTAGTGCAAATATTGCATAACTTGTTGGCTAGCAATTGTTGAATTTAATTAGCGGTTTAGAATTAGCTTCCCCTAATTTTCATAAGACATTAGTGCTTTTGAAATTGCGGACCTAAATAAATAAATTAGTGCTTTAGAAATAGCGGAACTAATTTTTGGATTAGCGCTGCCCAGCACTGGCAAGAACAACAACTATTGAACAGATCGTCTGACGGATGAAGCACCGTGCGGGCTCGCCTCTTTAAGGATGTCAGCTGATGGAGAGACTCTGGTCGGACATCAAGCCCCACCTCACTGTGTGTGTTCCGTCAGGTGCCAGTTTTTTGTTTCTTTTCTCTTTTTCTTTTCATCACGTACTTATAGTTGCGGCCCTACTCTCCAGTAAATACTGACAAGATAAGAACGAGCTGGGAGAGAAGCGGTTTCGTAACACTCTGCGCAGGTGAAGGTCTGGTCCACTGATCCAGGACCAGGATGGACACCACACTGAGGTTTGACAGTCGACAGGAGTCTTTCTTCCAGCACCGTGTAGGAAACTGTCCTGCAGGACAACAAGTGTGACCGCTCTCTGGTTCCTCTTTAAAAAAAATGGGAACCACCACTGCAGTCTCAGAGTCAGAGAGTCTTTATTGTCATTTGCACCGCATGTGGTACATGTGATGAAAACGAGATTATGTACACAGGGTCCCAGTTACATCCAACAACAAATGCAAGAGAAAAACAGTAATAACATCTAGAATTAACTAAGAAAAACATCAACTAGTAATACACTAAGCCCTAATGTAGTAGAAAAACATCATTATAAACAGCAGCACGAACATGAGTCTGTATGAGCAGATGGTCACAGATGAACACAGCAACAAGAAAACAGATCAGCATCAGCATGATGTGATATTTTGCAGTGTTTATTCTTATTATTTATTTATTCATGAGTCTAACAGCCTCAGGGTAGAAGCTGTTCCTCAGTCTAGTGGTTCTACATTTGATGCTCCTCAACCTCCGTCCTGAGGGGAGTGGGGCAAAGAGTGAGTGTGCTGGGTGAGTGAGGTCTTTCATGATGCAGGTGGCTCTTTTCCTGCATCTGGAGGTGTAAATGTCTGTGATGGTGGGGAGACTGACTCCAACATCTTCTGTGCAGCCTTCACCACTCTCTGTAGAGCTCCACAGGCATTGTCCCAGTCCTCCATGAGACACTGAAGAGACATGTCCACCAGGACAGCCCCACCACATCCAGAGCCTTCATCTGACAAAGCTGACCTGCCTGACCTCAGCGCCATGAAGAACCCTACAGCAGAGCGCCGCCTCGACGGGGGCGGGATCGTCACAACAACGTTGTTCGATGCTTTGCTGATGTCATTTTCTGTGACACCCGACGGTGGAGGTCGTGGTGGAGGTCGTGGTGGAGGTCGTGTTTCGGCTGCTGCTCTGTCCTTGGTTGGTCAAGTTAAAAGTGAGCCTGAAAAGTTTACGGTACAAAACAGCTGGATCACAGTTGTTGGTTGGTGAGGATGTGGAGCAGGGGTGTCAAAGTCACCAAGGGCCAAAAAAACTAATTTGCTACAAGCCAATGGCCGGACTGGTTCAACGTTTATGATAAGGGGGTGATATAAGATTTTTTTTTCTTTCTGCACTCTTTTCATTCAATGTTTTCTTTTTGATTAATTTGTTTTATTTCATTTCTTTAAAATGAATGAATAAATGAATAAAATAAAATAAAATATTAAATAGCTTTACATCTGCTAAGTTCTTGGCATAAATCAACACAGACATGTTCCTGTTTTTAGTATTTTACATTGTTTTATAATGTAGCTGTTTACGTTTCGTTTTGTTTTTTTAATAGTTTTCTTATGATTTTTAATTAATATGTTTTTTATGATTGTTTACTGTTGGCTGCAAGTATCAAACTGTGAAATCCTTCATTTTCTACAGCTGATAGCTGTTGGTCATTAAAGGTGCTATGTGTAACTTTCTGTAGAGTGCAGAACTTAGAAATATTTTCAACAGGCAAAGCATTCTGATCCCTCCCCCTCAGAGCCATATATGGCTCTGCTCCCCCTTGCTCTGCTGAAATTCAAATTCAAGCTCTGTTTTTATTGGCTGGTTAACGGCGGGTCACTCTGTGTTTTTAGTGTTTTTATAAATGCTGATAGAGAAGCAAGGGGACTATAGTTTTTTTCAGAGATTACTTTGTCTAACATCAGTCTGTCAGTAGATAGTGACAGAGTGAAGAAATATGTTAAAAATATATTGTTAGAAAAGTTACAGACTGCATTACAAAGTTACATAGTGCAGCTTTAATTATGATGAAGTTTAGCAACTTCTTGGTGAACATTTGAGCTCCGTGGCTTCAGCGGTGTGTTTTTATTGTTCAATCCGGGGCGGGCGCTCTGATTTCAGTCAGCCGCTCTCCGCCTGTCCCTCCTACGAGACGGTCAGACAGCGGGTCGGACTGGACGCAGCTGGCCGCGCTCGGTCTCCCTGTTTCGGTTCAGCGAGAGTGTCGTCCCGCTGAAGCCCCGGAGCTCGAATGTCCAACATAAAACTAACTTGACCGTGGTTTGATGTGGCGCTATGGCTCTGCAGACAGTGCACGTTGCTGTCTTGTGGTGTTTAGTGTAAAATACTTCCACACTGCCGACATGTTACGATAAAAAGTTGGCTAGCTGTTAGCTAAAGTGCTACTCACTCAGTCCTCACGCTGTAGCTGGCTGCAAACTATGAAATGGATTTCCTGAATGTGACGTCTTATTACTCTGGATTCATGAGACATGACTCCGGATTGGATCGGCCCCACCCCTAATACTGTTGCATTGTGGGGAATGTAGTGTTGGTGCATGCAAAACACCAGCGGGTGGCTGTGGCCTGCGGGCTGTTTCTAATAGTAATTAAATATCATCCAGGGGACCATAGATAATTAATTTGCGGGCCGGACATGGCCCACGGGCCTTGACTTTGACATATGTGCTGTAGAACATGGTGTTTGAACATGGCGGTTTTGAGAGCGTCACTGCCATGACTGATCCAGTCACATGACTCGTCCAGACATGACTCATCCAGTCACATGACTTCCTGTCCAATCAGCAGCCTGCAGTCGGTTCAGCTCACTGGGAGTCAAGCTGGAGGCGGAGCCTCTGAACCCCCACCAGACTGGTTTGAGTTGGGCTGGTGAGCCCATGGGAACAGCCTGTAGCTGTTTTCAGGAAGCCTTGTTCAGTAAAACCAGATGATCAGAAATCTACATTGCATGGAGAAAGTTAGCGAGCTAGCATGAGCCTGTTCATCAGAATCTATTTAGCATCTTGAGCTCGTTTGTGTGGATTTATTTCTTCAACGTAGCAAAGATTCAACTCAAAGGTCAGAGTTCACAAAACATGTCTTGTGTTTATAGAGTTCCTTCAGTGAAACCAACTGGAACACTTTTGGTTTGGGCCGAGCTTTTATCAACGACGGACTTCTGGACCTTCAAAATAAAACTAACTTATAAAATTAAATAACTATTCCCTTTAATGTCTCTTTTGGAAGATTTTTTTATGTTAATTGCTAAAGCAGGTGGGCGGAGCCAGATCAGGTAATGGCAGCTGACCAATCAGAGCAGAGTGGGCTTGACCTCCGCCTCCTGAGTTTTGTTTGTTTGTGTTGTTTACCTCCCACATCAAGTTGTTGTTCTTGTACAGGTCGACGTGCTCAGGTGAGACCAGGCGTCCCGTGAACGGTCCCATCTCTGTCCCCGCCTTGATCCAGGTCTTGGAGAAGATCCCAAGACCTTCTCCTGCAGAGTCACACAGGAGATGTGAGATGAACAGATGAACTCCCACTCCCACAGAGAGTTGGATCTGAAGCTCACCTGGAACTGAGCTCTGAGCGATGATCACCTCCGTGGGAAGAACCAGACTGGACAACTTCTGGACCTCTGGACACAAAAACACTTATGACGTCAAACATCTGGATGAAACATGACGTTCAGGAGGCTGCAGGACGGAAACCACCTGAACAGTTTCAATTCATTCTGTTGACACCTGAAATGGGTCAGAACCCTCAGTGAGACCTGCAGTGAGGAGACCAGAGCCGGGAGACGGTCCGGGTCAAAACCAGAATCAGGTCCTAAAGCTGGTTTTCTGGCAGAAATGTGGAAAAAGATGTTTCAAGTAAAGGTTTCAATATTTATCGTTCAGATCGTCCCAGAAAAGGAGGAGAAATAAACCTCAGAGCATGTTCCATCTCAAACTGTGTTCAATGCTGACAAAGACAAAAGGATGTTTTCAATCAGTTCTCAGGCTCCTCTCTTGTGGAACAAACTTCCAGTTTCTGTCCATGAGGCTGAACCATTGTCCAGTTTGAAGACTTTACTTTTTCATAAATCCTATAGTTAGTGTTGTCTTGTTATGCTGCTATAGACATAGACTACTAGAGGACAAACTGACCTCATTTATTAAATTAATTGTTAAATTGAATAATTTTCATTTGATACTATTTCTATCATAACATGTGATTCTTGACCTGCCATTGTGTATCTGTTCCTACCAAACCCAGCTGGTTGAAGCAGATGACGCTTGTCCTGAGTCTGGTTCTGCTAAAGATTTCTTCCTCATGAAGGAGTTTTTCTTTCCACTGTCGCCATCATGCTTGTTCAAGATGAGAGTTCTGTGATGGAGTTAAACTGAAAGCAGTCTGCTCCTCACATAAATAATGTTAAATTATTATTTTATATATGAATGTTTCTGTTCAATTATTATTTTATATATGAATGTTTCTGTTAAATTATTATTTTATATATGAATGTTTCTGTTAAATTATTATTTTATATATGAATGTTTCTGTTAAATTATTATTTTATATATGAATGTTTCTGTTAAATTATTATTTTATATATGAATGTTTCTGTTAAATTATTATTTTATATATGAATGTTTCTGTTAAATTATTATTTTATATATGAATGTTTCTGTTAAATTATTATTTTATATATGAATGTTTCTGTTAAATTATTATTTTATATATGAATGTTTCTGTTAAATTATTATTTTATATATGAATGTTTCTGTTAAATTATTATTTTATATATGAATGTTTCTGTTAAATTATTATTTTATATATGAATGTTTCTGTTAAATTATTATTTTATATATGAATGTTTCTGTTAAATTATTATTTTATATATGAATGTTTCTGTTAAATTATTATTTTATATATGAATGTTTCTGTTAAATTATTATTTTATATATGAATGTTTCTGTTAAATTATTATTTTATATATGAATGTTTCTGTTAAATTATTATTTTATATATGAATGTTTCTGTTAAATTATTATTTTATATATGAATGTTTCTGTTAAATTATTATTTTATATATGAATGTTTCTGTTAAATTATTATTTTATATATGAATGTTTCTGTTAAATTATTATTTTATATATGAATGTTTCTGTTAAATTATTATTTTATATATGAATGTTTCTGTTAAATTATTATTTTATATATGAATGTTTCTGTTAAATTATTATTTTATATATGAATGTTTCTGTTAAATTATTATTTTTATATATGAATGTTTCTGTTAAATTATTATTTTTATATATGAATGTTTCCGTTAAATTGAATGTTTCCGTTAGTACCGGGGCTTGAACCGACAATCTTCCGACCACAGGCCCAACATAACCTCTGTGCCACCACTCCCCCATGCATGTTAGGCTGATGGGTAACTTGTTACGAAACCGCTTCTCTCCCAGCTCGTTCTTTTCTTGTCAGTATTTACTGGAGAGTATGGGCCGCAACTATAAGTACGTGATGAAAAGAAAAAGAGAAAAAAAAGAAACAAAACTGGCACCTGACGGAACACACACAGTGAGGTGGGGCTTGATGTCCGACCAGAGTCTCTCCATCAGCTGACATCCTTAAAGAGGCGAGCCCGCACGGTGCTTCATCCGTCAGACAATCTGTTCAATAGTTGTTGTTCTTGCTTTTCTTTTTCTTTTCTTAAAAACGCACCACTTGTGATTTTGTAGGTGGTTGATGTTAACAGGCGTGTAAACTCCCCGGTGCATTACTGTGTCCAGCCGGTTCATCCAGGACAAACTTCCTCTTCCTCCCGGCCAAAAACACCTGACGCCCCCCTCTGGGTTGATCCAACCCGAGGTGAAGACTCTGTTCCTCCGTCCAGAGTCCACCCGCACCGGACCTTCAATTATTTACTTCTTTTACACGTCTTCACTGCAACAGCAGCTTCCAACACGCCACTCCATCAGTCAATCACCCCACAGGTGTGCTACCAGCGCAGCTAAAACACTTGTGTGGCTGAGCCCCGCCCCCTTCACCAGTGAACCGTCAAAAAGGTGCCAAAAATAAAAATAACAAACAAACAAAAGACAGAAGAAAATGTGACCACGTAACAAACTTTAAATTGTCCCTATAGTGAGAAAGAGTGAGTGTTTGTTTGTCTCTGTGTCTCTGTGATGGACTGGAGACATGTCCAGGGTGTCCTCTTGCACAGCGATGGACATGACCGGTGACCCCTATGACTCAAAATGGAAGAAGTGGGTAAAGATAATGAATGGATGGATGGACAGATGGATGGATGGATGGACAGATGGATGGATGGATGGATGTGTCTGTTCAGTGTCCTGAGACGACTTCTGTTGGGACTTGACGCTACATAAATAAATTGAACTGAAACAGAAAGTTGGAACCAGCAACTCTTCTCCTGTCTCATGACGTTCCTCTTGATTTCAGATTATTATTAATAATTGGAAGTTTTAGTCGATCTCTTTTAAACCACATTGAAAACTTGATAAAGAAACTGAAATTAAAACAGTTTATTTTATTTTATTTCAGAAATAGATCTCGTTTAACAGAAAACTCCTTGTAACCACCAGTCATGGATGACATCATCTGGCTCCTGCACCCTGCAGATGTTGGATGTTGTCTATCATGGTGCATCCTGCAGATGTTGGATGTTGTCTATCATGGTGCACCCTGCAGATGTTGGATGTTGTCTATCATGGTGCATCCTGCAGATGTTGGATGTTGTCTATCATGGTGCATCCTGCAGATGTTGGATGTTGTCTATCATGGTGCATCCTGCAGATGTTGGATGTTGTCTATCATGGTGCACTAAGATTCATAACTGGCTGTGATTATCGTACCCACCACTGCACCCTGTATTCACTGGTTAACTGGACATCATTAACCTCACGCAGACTCTTCCACTGGTACATTTTCATCTTTAAATCACTTCTTGGTCTGCTGCCCTCATACATCTCCTCCTACATGTCTCTGTGTGAGTGCAGCTACAGCGTGCGCTCTCAGGACATGATTACCTGCAGTGTTCCATCAGTGAGAACTGAACTTGGCAACAAAGTATTTCAGCTCCTGCACCTGGAACACCTGGCAACAAAAACTGGAGCCGTCCTCCTTGATTTCTTTAAGGGGTTTCAAACATTTGATATTTCAAAAGAAACATCAAAGCAAATATGTTCTTGTTTTTATCTTGTTTTAATGCACTAACTGTTTTATAACTCTACTTTTATTTCAACTGCATTTTGACTGTAGTTTATTGTAATTATTGTTTTTCTGTTCAGGTCTCTGAGTCCTCGAGGCTCAATGAGACCAGAGGTTGAATGAAGGGGAAAAAAAAAGGCCGCGGGAGAACGAGGACTACTCGCAGAAAATAAAAGAAACAAGTCTGTGAAAATTAACAGGAAATGAAAAATGAAAACATTTCACGCGGAGCCGCTGGTCCAGAAATATTTCTAACGAATTTCAACAAAAACGCAAACGAATTTTGAATTTAATAAAATATTTCATAAAAAAATGTATTTCAGTTTAACGGCCTCGGGAGGATCAAAGTTTGGATTTGAGACATTTTATTAAATATCACAATCATTTAATAATTTAACCAGCTGTTGATTAATAAAATAATCAACAGCTGGTTGATTATTTTACACTTTTTGCTTCAAGCGGTTTTGTGGATTTAAAAAATGTTGGATTATTTTGTTGTTCTGCTCTGGTTCCGACCATTTCATTTAATTAACTAATGATGTAAAAATATGGTTATACAAAAAAAAATTAAAATCGAAAGTGACATTAAAAATTAATTCTGACCGACTGGAGGAAAAATCTAATTGAAATCAATTAAATATTTTAAATCAGCAGAAAACAAACTGAAATGACATTAAATTAATAATTTGTAATTACAGTAAATAAATAAATTTAGATTAAACTGAACGGAAAAGTTTTTTTTAATAAATGTATGAGAAGTTTTGATCAGGTTTAATTTAATTTTTTGTTTGTAAAATAGTGTGAGTGCGGATCAGAACCGGACCGGTTCGGTTCGGTTCGGGCTCACCTCCAGAGAAGGATTGCGCGAGCACCTCCGCGGTGAAGGCCGTCCGGGGGCTCGCGGCCGCGCGCTCCTCGTGCTCGCCGTGCGCGTGCCTCCAGCGGCCGTACAGGAAGCTGTGCAGGATGTCCGAGGTGATGACGTCAGCGAGGGACAGCGCGCGCTGCGGCCCGAGGCCCGCGGAGGGCCCGGCGGGCAGAACCGAGCCCATGTGGGTCTGGACCGGGAGGTTCTGGTGGAGTCACAGTGTGGAGAAGTTCTGGAGGAGCAGAACCGAGCTGAGGTGTGAGGGTGAGGAGGTCTTTATACTGGAGGAGGTGCTCCCTCCCTCACGGAGCTGCACCTCCTCCCTGGAGGAGGAGGGGGGGGGGGGCTGCTCCGTTCTCTGCTCCAGGGTCTGATCCGGGCTCAGCAGAACCGGAACCAAAGATGATTCTTTAATTCTTTCAACATTTGAAGCTTTAATTTAATAAGATAATAAAATCTTGATCCTGGAAAAAGAAGAAGCGTCTTACCTGCAGAGGACAAACATCTGGACTGTGGTCCAGAACGTCCAGATGTTTTGGGTCCATGTCCTCTGCTGGTTCTGGAGGTTCTGGAGGTTTGGGTCCAACATGAGACCAGGAGGACCGAGGGGGCGGGGCCTCCTCTGCATCATGACCTGGTCCAGGTGACCCAAACCTCCAGAACCCGACCTGAATATTTTTTTTACATCTGCTGTAATAAAGTTCTGTTCTGTTCAGATTAAGTCCAAACAGAACTGGAACCGAGAGCTCATGTGGACCTGAGCCGGGTCGAGTTCTCTCCTGGAGAAAAGAATCAGAACCAGAACTAAAACTGGACCCGGTGGTTCTGAGCCTGAAAAAGATCCAACACAAAGTTCTGACGACCCGGTCCACCAGAACTTTATTTTATTTTTTCAACTTGAACGAACGGGTCTGACAGAACTGGATCAGAACTGGATCAGAACTGGATCAGAAGAACTGGATCAGAACTGGATCAGGACTGGATCAGGATCTGGATCAGAACTGGATCAGAACTGGATCAGGATCTGGATCAGGATCTGGATCAGAACTGGATCAGAACTGGATCAGAACTGGATCAGAACTGGATCAGGATCTGGATCAGAACTGGATCAGAACTGGATCAGAACTGGATCAGGATCTGGATCAGAACTGGATCAGGATCTGGATCAGAACTGGATCAGAACTGGATCAGAACTGGATCAGAACTGGATCAGAACTGGATCAGGATCTGGATCAGGATCTGGATCAGAACTGGATCAGAACTGGATCAGAACTGGATCAGAACTGGATCAGGATCTGGATCAGAACTGGATCAGAACTGGATCAGAACTGGATCAGGATCTGGATCAGGATCTGGATCAGAACTGGATCAGGATCTGGATCAGGATCTGGATCAGAACTGGATCAGGATCTGGATCAGAACTGGATCAGAACTGGATCAGAACTGGATCAGAACTGGATCAGAACTGGATCAGGATCTGGATCAGAGCTCGTGTGAACAGAACCGATCCGGATTCATGAAAACAGATTTAAACAAATTAAACACAAAGGTTCTGGACGGGTCTGGACTGGACCTGACCCTGTCTGGAATCTTTTGTAAAATTGGTGCTTAAATAAATAGACAAATAAACAAACAAATAAAAAAACAAACAAACAAACAAACAAACAAATTAAAAAACAAATAAATAAATAAATAAACTTGTTGATTTGTTTCTCAAAGTTTTTTATTTTCGTGTCTGAACTGCTCGATCCGCTCGGAACCGAGCCGGTCCAAACCCGGTCCAACTCTTTTGTCCCGGGATTAAAGCAGCAACCGGCTCCGTGCGCGCGCGTGCGTGGCGCGTGCGTGGCGCGTCTGAAATGGTTCTGGAGAGACGGCGGGAAGTCNTATATATATTGGATCTAAATCATTTATGAGTTTCACTTTGTGAAGAAAACTGAACGATCTTCTCTTTTTCCCTGATGTGTTTTCATCTTTAGCTGCTCGGCAACAAAACATCGTTTTTACTGAATGAACTCTGCAGATTTGATTTATCTTCAGAAAAATAAGATTGAGCTAAAATGGCACAACTCCTATACTTTTTTTAAAAGAAAATAAAATGATTTAAAGAGAAAAAGTACATGATTTAATCAAAACTATTTTAATTTGGTTGTTTTTTTGTTACTTGTAGCAAAAATGAGTGATTTTATTTATTGATATAAATCAGATAAATTTAACAAACACATAAGATTAAAACAGAAATTAATGCAAAATACAATAAAGTTCTAAAATAAAAATGTAGGTTTTTACAAAATAAAACTCTCGGGTGGAGTAAAAATACAACCTCCAATTAAAATTTTCATTTTTATTTGGAGGTTATTAGGAGTCTAAATATGAACATTTATTAATAAAATGCTCTTTAACTAATTTTTTTATTCAACATGATTCAGAAATTAGAGGCTTAAAGTTTAAAAATCAGACCAACTAAATAAAACTTTAGAGATTTTAGTTTTTAATTTGGGCAGAATTTAAATAAAGTTTCAAAACTAAAGGTCCGACCCGTCAGAACCGTCCCCCTGCAGCGAAACTCTGGACTCAGGAAGGAATTTGTTAATATTAATAAATCCAGTTTTAATTGATTGGTTAATTAATTGACATGATCAGGATGTTTTTGAGCAGTTTGAGAAGCAGGGCAGCTTCCGGTCTGTGTCGCCACCTGCTGGCAGAAACATGAACCAAAACTCGTTTCAGGCATTTCCGCTTCATTTGCTGTTTCGTTTCTTTTAAATGTATTTATCAGCTGGTTTCAACACATCACTCTTTCCCCTAAAATAAATTCCACGAGTTTACTTTAATTTTTTATAAAAAGTAAACGAGATTAAAAATGGACAAAAAAAACACAAACTTGGATAAAAACTTCCCTGTCTGTTTTTAAATTTCTTCTTAAAACCATCTCTTCTCCCTGGCCTTTACACCATCGGAGACGTTTACTTTTAATCATTTTAATCGCTTGTATTATCTAGTTGTGTGATCACTCAACTTTTATTATATGACTTTTAATCATTTTAATCATTTTAATCGCTTGTATTACCGGTATCTAATTGTGTGATCACTCAACTTTTATTATGTGACTTTTAATCATTTTAATCATTTTAATCGCTTGTATTACCGGTATCTAATTGTGTGATCACTCAACTTTTATTATATGACTTTTAATCATTTTAATCATTTTAATCGCTTGTATTACCGGTATCTAATTGTGTGATCACTCAACTTTTATTATGTGACTTTTAATCATTTTAATCATTTTAATCGCTTGTATTACCGGTATCTAATTGTGTGATCACTCAACTTTTATTATGTGACTTTTAATCATTTTAATCATTTTAATTACCTGACTGTATGATTGTTTTGTTGTGTGTACAGCACTTTGGTCCTGTGGGTGTTTAAAGTCTATAAATAAAGCTGGTATGGTACAAACTGCATATTTAAAATCTAATGAGACGAAGAAACGTTTAGCTTTAAAGGTGTAAAAACAAGGGGTGCGAATCTCTCAGTGTCTGGAGAATCGATTCCATTCCGATTTTTGGTTCAGAAACGATTTTTGATTCAGAAACAATTTTTCTATTAAATTGGTCATAAATTTTGTTTCAGTTTTGTAACTGACAAGCTGAAAAGAATAAATAACAATGTAAACAAATAGAACATTTATTTAAAACCATAATTTTAGGTTTTTGCATCATTTGATATTCATACCAAGAATAGGAACAAATTATACAGGAATGCATTAAACTCTGTAACTTAAATTACCAGTATTAGGTTAGCTTAGTTGCCTGGACTTCTCTAAAACAATAAAAGAAAAAGAAAAATCTAGGAACAAATAATTCATCCATCCATCATCTTTACCCACTTCTTCCTTTAAGAGTCACGGGGGTCACTGATGTCCATGTCCAGCCATCACTGTGCGAGAGGCGGGGGACACCTGGACAGGTCTCCAGTCCATCATAGACAAATAATTATTATATATATATATATATATATATATATATATATAATGGTTATTCCAGATCACGAAGCTGACATCACCATACAAAGGTTCAGTAGTGAGAACAGATGATCTGTGATAACAGATGATCTGTGCTAACGGCGGACTGTGAGTTTTAGAAAGATGGCCGACACACACACATCAACTGCTTTGGTTCTGTGATAGTGGCTTCATCATCTCAGGAGAGACTTGAGTGGGGTTTTTTGACTGAATGTAGAAGACT
>JBBPBX010001056.1:80469-110752 GCA_038048925.1 Garcialebias charrua | reverse complement strand
TGAAACAGATCAGAGCAACATGAAACAGATCAGCAGCAACATGAAACAGATCAGCAGCAACATGAAACAGATCAGCAGCAACATGAAACAGATCAGCAGCAACATGAAACAGATCAGCAGCAACATGAAACAGATCAGCAGCAACATGAAACAGATCAGCAGCAACATGAAACAGATCAGCAGCAACATGAAACAGATCAGCAGCAACATGAAACAGATCAGCAGCAACATGAAACAGATCAGCAGCAACATGAAACAGATCAGCAGCAACATGAAACAGATCAGCAGCAACATGAAACAGATCAGCAGCAACATGAAACAGATCAGCAGCAACATGAAACAGATCAGCAGCAACATGAAACAGATCAGCAGCAACATGAAACAGATCAGCAGCAACATGAAACAGATCAGCAGCAACATGAAACAGATCAGCAGCAACATGAAACAGATCAGCAGCAACATGAAACAGATCAGCAGCAACATGAAACAGATCAGCAGCAACATGAAACAGATCAGCAGCAACATGAAACAGATCAGCAGCAACATGAAACAGATCAGCAGCAACATGAAACAGATCAGCAGCAACATGAAACAGATCAGCAGCAACATGAAACAGATCAGCAGCAACATGAAACAGATCAGCAGCAACATGAAACAGATCAGCAGCAACATGAAACAGATCAGCAGCAACATGAAACAGATCAGCAGCAACATGAAACAGATCAGCAGCAACATGAAACAGATCAGCAGCAACATGAAACAGATCAGCAGCAACATGAAACAGATCAGCAGCAACATGAAACAGATCAGCAGCAACATGAAACAGATCAGCAGCAACATGAAACAGATCAGCAGCAACATGAAACAGATCAGCAGCAACATGAAACAGATCAGTAGCAACATGAAACAGATCAGCACAACATGAAACAGATCAGTAACAACATGAAACAGATCAGCACAACATGAAACAGATCAGCACAACATGAAACAGATCAGTAACAACATGAAACAGTGGACGGGTGTTAACGCGCCAAGCTCAAATTTTACTACGCCTACGCGCGCGCATTGATAAACTGCCTCGCGTGTCAGCAAATGACCAATCAGCGACCTCAATTTGTCCTGTAGGTAAACGCTCCGCCCGGCTGCAGCTGCTGGAGCCTGCACTCCAGAGAGCTGCACTTGCACAGAGTATAAATGAACTGCCGGTGCGCAGCACACGCGAGTCCAGCGGCGCTGGACACAACGGACAGCTATACTGGAGGCTTTAATGCTCCTTAACCTCCTTCCTGAGGGGAGCAGGGAAATACGTGTGTGTGCTGGGTGAGTGGGGTCCTTCATGATACAGATGGCCCTCTTCCTGCATCTGGAGGTGTAAATGTCTGTGATGGTGTGGAGACTGACTCCAACAGACTTCTGTGCAACCTTCACCACTCTCTGCAAAGCTTTTCCTTCCGCAGCTGTGCAGCCTCCATGCCACACATTGATGCTGGAGCACAGGATACTCACCACTGCACACCTGTAGAAGGAGGTGAGGACTGAGCTTCCCAGTCCAGGTCGTCTCAGCTTCCTGAGGTAGTAGAGTCTCTCATGAGCTTTCTTGATCAGTCTGTTGGTGTTGTTGCCCCAGTTGAGATTGTCATTCAGATGTTGTTGCCTGAATGTGTAGCTGCACAGTCATATGTAACGGGAGAGGGCTCAGCACACATCCCTGACAAAAGCCAGTGCTGAGGGATATGGTGGAGGAGGAGAAGTTGTGGATCCTCACAGACTGTGGTTTGTTTGTTAAGAAGTCTAGGACCCAGTTACTAATGGAGGAGCTTAGTCCTAGTGTGAGTAGTTTGTCCTTTAGTGTTTGGGGGATCATGGTGTTGAAGGCAGAAGTGAAGTCCAAAAAGAGCATATGGTTGTAGGAGTCCTGCTCTGGGTGGGTGAGAACAGTGTGGCCCACAGAGGAGATCCTCTGTTGATCGGTTCTCGCGGTATGAATATTGGTGAGTCGTCCTTCAATGCGAGAGATGGGGGTTCAATTACACCAGCTGTCACATGCTGAAGTGTCCCTGGGCAAGACACTGAACCCTTCGTTGCCTCCAATGTGTGTCTTTTTGCTGTATGTGTGAGGATTTCACCTGTTTCTCACCTGATTATCTTCTTAATTGTCCACAGATGTCTTCCTGTTGTCTCATTAGGGATCAGTATTTAGTCTCTGTGACTTTCACATGAAGAGGCAGTTGGGTTCCTGACTTCACAGGAGAAGGAGCTGGTTTCCTGTGGTTGCAGAAGAAAGTCCTTGCACATGACGTTAATTGAGCATTGTCCTCCCATGGTGTCATGATCTACGGGTCTGCTTTGAGCTTTGTCTGCACCAATAAGGGTCCCCTTTGGGGGCCTGGTAAGTAATTGCTGTTCCTTCAGTGATTTATC
Organism: Garcialebias charrua; assembly: GCA_038048925.1. Taxonomy (NCBI): domain Eukaryota; kingdom Metazoa; phylum Chordata; class Actinopteri; order Cyprinodontiformes; family Rivulidae; genus Garcialebias; species Garcialebias charrua. The sequence continues at coordinate 108,331 of JBBPBX010001056.1, read as the reverse complement.
CTGTGTGATGTTTGTGCAGTTCACTAATTGTCATTTTTGTCTTTCTGAGCCATCTGGTCATCATGCTTGTGGGTTCCTCCGTCGGTGCCGGCCAGACCAGGTCCAGATTCCAGCTAAAACCGGCCCTGGCGTCCAGCTCGTCCAGTGAGTCCAGCTCCTGCGCAGATCGTGACAGAATGCTCAATTACTAACAGAACAACTGCTTCCAGAGTTCCTGTCTTCCTGTGGGTAACGTATTGCAGCCCTGCTCGCTCTTTCATGGGCGCTAGAGATGTAGACCTGGTTCCTCCGTGCTACACGGTGGGCATTGGTTCCTCCTTGCTCCTTAGTGGGCATTGAAAGCGATTTCCGTTTCTATTCGTGTCCCCTCTTGGCCTCGGTGTCCGTTCTGTTCCCCTCCTCGCTCCTCCGTGGACGCTGGAGCCGAACCTCTGTCCCCCTCCTCGCTCTCCGTGGGTGTTGGAGGTTTTCCTCTGGGCTCCAGAGTCTGCTTCCCCTCCTCGCTCTTTAAGCTTTGGAGTCGAATATCTATCCCTTTCTGCGCTCCTTCCTCCGTATTTCCTCGAGGGGTGTCAAGTGACATGAGTGTTCCTCTGTGTCATCCGTGTTCCTCTGTGTTTTCTCTTGGATGTCATGGGACATCCGTGGAGAGGGGGGGTATGTGAGGATTTCACCTGTTTCTCACCTGATTATCTTCTTAATTGTCCACAGGTGTCTTCCTGTTGTCTCATTAGGGATCAGTATTTAGTCTCTGTGACTTTCACATGAAGAGGCAGTTGGGTTCCTGACTTCACATGAAGAGGAGCTGGTTTCCTGTGGTTGCAGAAGAAAGTCCTTGCACATGACGTTAATTGAGCATTGTCCTCCCATGGTGTCATGATCTGCTGGTCTGCTTTGAGCTTTGTCTGCACCAAGGGTCCCCTTTGGGGGCCTGGTAAGTAATTGCTGTTCCTTCAGTGATTTATCCTATGTGATGTTTGTGCAGTTCACTAATTGTCATTTTTTTTCTTTCTGAGCCATCTGGTCATCATGCTTGTGGGTTCCTCCGTCGGCGCCGGCCGGTCCAGGTCCAGATTCCAGCTAAAACCGGCCCTGGCGTCCAGCTCATCCAGTGAGTCCAGCTCCTGCGCGGATCGTGACAGTATGAATGTGATAAAGCACTGACTATTTCTTGTATAGATCTAGTAGAGTGCTGTATGAATGATTAAGTGAGGGCACAGACTATGTTATAAAGTGCTTTGAGTATCTTGACAAGATAGAAAGGTGCTATATAAGTACAGTGCAATTTCAACCATCGCTGTAACTCTGATTATCTCATTCTTAATCTTATCCATCTTTGTCATTCCTAAGGAGAACCTCAACATCTTCTTTTCTGCTACTTCCAGTTTAGTCTCATGTCTTATTGTCCCTATCTCTGTCTCCTGAGATCAATTGGCTGGTCTCACCATTGTTTTGTAGACTTTTCCTTTGACATTTTCTCCCACTCTTTTGTTGCAAACCACTCTTGAAACTTTTCTCCATCCACTCTATCCTGCCTGGACTCTCTTTTTCATCTCTTTACCACATACCACATTTTCCTGGACAGTGGACCCCAAGTATTTGAACTCCTTTATCTTTGGGACCTCTGCTCCTTGTAGCCTCACTGTTCCACCTATCTCTCTCTCATTCACACACATGTAATAATAATAATGAATTCAATTTATAACGCACTTTTCATTAGTGAAAATCTCAAAGTGCTACACACATTGAATGCTACACACATTCATACACCGGTAGTGGCAGACTACCATGCAAGGTGCTTTCCAGTCCTACCGGGAGCAACTCGGGGTTAAGTGTCTTGCCCAAGGACACAACGACACATGGTGTGGGGAACCGGGATTCGAACCGCCAACCTTCCGATCGGGGGACGACTGCCATTACCACTACGCCACGGCCGCCCATGTACTCTGTCTTACTATGGCTGACTTCCATTCATCTCAATGCGTAAATCATCAAATAAACTGTGACAAAGTACAAATAAAAAGTACAACAATGTAAGGAAATAAAAGCCGGTCCATCATTCCCTGATCTAAAGCAGATTCTAACTGACGTTTATCCAGAACTAAAAGCAGCTCCATGAGCAACAACAAAAAATCTGACAAGAAAATTTGATGGACATGTTGACAGCCTGAATGAATGAATATACAATAGATACTTTGTACAAACCAGGTGTGATCATTACCAAAACAAGGATCATGTGTTCAGGAGAAGCAGAAGACTGAAGTATAAGACAAGACAGAGGGACTAAAAACAGAGCAGATGTCAATCTGACCCAGGTTTAGGTTGTTAGGCTTAATTGTTAGGCTTCTTGATCTGGGACATGAGTCCGAATTTTGTACCACAAATGTGCAAATGTGAGCTGGTATGACAATAAAAAAAATTATCTTAACCCGCCACTTAAAAAAAAAAAAACTTAAAGTGTCTGCTGGGTGGAGGAGGTCTCAGGTTAAATCAGAGGCAAATCATCAGGTCAATCTTGGTTTAACAAACTCATAAAAAAAACCAGACACATTACTATTTTTAATTAAACTATTATTAACCTTTACTTAGCATGGGAAATCCCACTCATATCAGATATTTCTTCTGCAGGGAGGCATGGGAGTAATTATATTTAGTCTGTCATGTAAAAAAGAGATTGCCAAAACAACCAAGTGTAGATCTAAAAAGGCTAATTCTGGTCCTCTGAACATTCAAAATACAAAACAAAACAAAACAAAGCAAAAAAAAGATATTGTAGAAACGTTTCGTCTTTCGTTCGAAAGACTTCCTCAGTCTGAGATGCTGTATTCAGCTCAGTCTTATAAATAGCACCCTATCACAGTGGATCAACCAGTTGGCTGATGACAGCTGACACCAGCTGCTCACATGATCAAGGAGGACCATCAGCCTAACGATGGATCGTTAGCACCCTGATGATTGTTTGCTATTCTCAGAGGGCTGAGTGATACTAGCAACAACAGCATTGTAAGAGGGGACAGTTGAACCCAGAGGCCAGGTGTAGACTTCATCATATTTATTTACACATTTTTGAATAACAGTCAGCAAACACAGAAGACCAAGCAGCCATTTTGATGAATTCTGGTTGACCCAATAAATCATCTCTCACTTGTTCTCATGTGAGGCAGACACCTTTTCTTCCCTCTCCTGTTCTCCTCATGCTTTTTTGCTCTCTGTCTGTGTATCAGAGCTCCTATTTTACACATCTTCCGAAACAAAAACTATACTGTAAGGTATATCTAGACTTTCAATGCAATCAACATTGAAAGCAACATGCAGAGTTATGAATAGTGCTCTGAATAAACACAAGCTAAAAGCGGGTATTTCAAAGTATTTTGTGGTGAACAATGAGGAAATCCATGATGAAAAAGAAATTGTAAATGGCTTTAATGATTATTTTGTCAATTTTGGAACAAGCCTTGCAGCTAAAATACCTAAATGTGAACTATTTAATTAATGGTTGTGTAAATATCCGATAATTCTCAAACAGGTCATCTGGACAGTTTCTTTTTAGTAGAAACATTTCTGTTGTGTAAATAGTTTTTTTTTTCTGAAAGGAACAGATGAAGAAGAAATAATGAATCTGGTAAACAAATTTTCAGACAAGAGATCTAAAGACTGGGCAGACATGGATATGATGTTTGTGAAATATATAATGAGTCATGTTATTGTCCCTTTTACATATATATGTAATTTGTCTTTTTCGACAGGAACATTCCCAGACAGAATGAAAGTAGCTAACTTTTATGCGGCATCGTACTGCTTCCGGGAGTGAACGCGGGCAAGGGCGTAACTTTAGGTCTAATATTGGGGGGTTATGCTATCTACCTATTTATTTATCGAATAAATAACTTTTTTTATGATTCAGGATATTTTAGGGTTAAAATATATTGTAATGCTTTTACTGTGATTTACTGTGATTTACTTAACTTTCCTGTTTTCTCTGTATTTATTCTGCTCCTTTTTTGTTCCACATAGGTTCAACAAGTAAGAAAAAAACTCACTATTTTTCTGCATTTTTTTCAGCCATAACACATATTTTACATTTTTAAGATTTATTATATAACATACCTCAATTTCACAATTTTCAAAGAGTGTGTATTTACCTGGTTCACTACGGTTTAACTAGGAAAAATTACAACAAATGATTCAAATACAGCCATAATATGACAAGAGCAGAGTAAAACCCTGCATCATACCTGTCAAGTTTTGGATTTAAAAATAAAGGAAATTTTCTGCCGGGTACGCCGAGCCATCCCACTAGCCCAGGGATCTGCAACCTTTATGATCAAAAGAGCCATTTCTGCCCCTTTGTTCACTAAATTAAACGTTTCCGGAGCCACAATACCTGCTACAACTGGGATTCTCAACTGGTGGCCCACAGACCACTTTAAGTTTGTTAAAGGACAATTTTCTGACCTGTAGTTTTCTGGCCATTGTAAAGCTGAAAATATCTAATGATTTGTTGATATTTTTACATTTTAAGACTAAAAAAGACCAGATTATCATAAAGAAGGAAAAATAATGTGATCTTTCCCAATTAAAAAATAAAATAATGAACTATGCAGGTCTAGGTAAATTATTTTAATCGTGGAAAAATTAAATATCCTACTTCAAATAAATAAAGTTAACTTATGTTTTACTCATTCTATTAGTTCTAGTATTCACACATTTGCAAAGGAAATGACAGGAAAAACTGCTAAAACTAGCCCTTTTTGTTGTTATAAGAACAAATAAAATTCAGTTTAAAGTTAGTTTTGATCAAAGCTTGGAAGAGCCACTACTGAGGGACCAAAGAGCCGCATGTGGCTCCAGAGCCGCAGGTTGCAGACCCCTGCACTAGCCCAACCAAAGTCCATTTTAAGACAGGTTTACAAGAAATCTAAAATAACTACCTATCAGCCTCTTTCAAACCAGTTATGTGATCACAATCTGATATGCCTACCTTTGTGCTGGATGGATTTTTCATGCTGACGGACATCGTTCCTTCCCCCATGAGAGACACTAAAGTCGCAGTTACAAATCTTAAAAAACGCGTAATTGTGTCCCACCCTACTCTTCTTAAGGAAAGTAAATTCGCTGTCCCATTTTTCAAGATATTTACACGAAGTCTTAACTTTTTTGGCAGGGACGCCTTCTCTCTCGTTACATTCATCTCTGTGTTTTTCCGGGTTTGTGTTCCCGCTGCCAGCAGTAACATCGCGAGAACTGCCACCGAGGCTACTGCAGGGGGCAGTTCTCGCGAGGCTAGTGACAGAGGCAAATGTGTCCCCTGCTGCTGCTGGAGGGGGGAGGAGGAAGGGGGGGCGAACGGCAGCTTTGAAGGCAGAGAGAGAGCAGTCGCGCTCGCTCCTCCTCCGCGCGCACCTCCAGTTAATCCGGGAGCTTGAAATGAATGATGCCATTTTTTTGGGGGGGTTAAATTGAATGGATCCAATTATTGAGGGGGTTAAATCCCCCCCATCCCCCGTGTAAATTACACCTATGCTCCAGTCTGTTATCAATCCTTCTGTCAATGTTCTGAAAACTGCCACACAGTCTACCTGCAATGACTTTCAGAGCTACTTTGTCAACAAAATAGACTATCAGGCAGAACATTGTCAGTTCATCCAACACCATCCAGTCCATGTGCATCTGCAATAACCACTGCTGTTTTTGACCAGTTCGACCTGGTTTCACTGCCTCACCTCATCAAGGTGGTTCAGCAGATGAAACCAACAAACTGTTCTCTGGACATCATTCCATCAAAAATATTCAAACATTCTTTTGATGTAATTGGTCCTTGTGTTTTGTCATTTATTAACAGCTGTCTATCTTCAGGTTTTGTGCCATCTGCTTTCAAACACGCTGTGGTCAGGCCTCTTCTCAAAAAACCAGGCCTAGATCCTACAGCTCTCTCTAATTTCAGGCCAGTTTCCCATCTGTCATTTCTATCAAAGGTCCTAGAAAAGATTGTTTTTATTCAACTTCAATCTTTTCTAGAGCTCAACAACCTGTTTGAAAAATTTCAGTCAGGTTTTCGAGCTCGTCACAGCACTGAATCTGCACTGCTCAAAGTACAGAATGACATTCTTCTGTCCCTGGATGCAAAAAACCCTGCACTGCTGGTGATGTTAGACCTCTCAGCAGCTTTTGACACCGTCGACCATCAGGTACTAATCAACCGCTTGTCTCAGCAGGTTGGCCTCCAGGGAGCTGTGCTTGAGTGGTTCAAATCTTACCTGTCTGGGAGAACTTTTTCTGTCATGATAGGCGATCTGTCCTCCTCTTCATCAACCCCTCTGACCTCTGGCGTACCACAGGGATCTATTCTAGGGCCAGTCCTCTTCTCTCTTTACATGCTGCCATTAGGATCAATCATTGCACGTCATAACCTGTCTTTTCACATGTATGCAGACGATTTACAAATCTATCTGCCAGTCACTCCCAACCCCTCACTCAGTTCAAACACTCTTGTCAACTGCTTAAATGACATTAAGCACTGGCTCTCTCAAAACTTCCTCCACCTAAACACGGATAAAACTGAATGCATTTTATTTGGTGCACATGAACTGCACTAAAACCATAGATATACGGTAGGATCTGATGTCGTATATCTCCGTATCCTTCACATATACCGGTACTTATACTTATATTTCCGGATATTCCCGGAAATGGACCGCAATGATCCTGAAAAAATCCCAAATCCCAAAATCCGGATACTTATCTTTGGCAGGCCCTTGACAAATAACAGCCACATTTATTTTGGATCTGCCGAAGATAAGTATCCAGATTTTGGGATTTTTTAAGGATCATTGCGGTCCATTTCCGGGAATATCCGAACACAGATCTTTCCGTATATCTATGGTTTTAGTGCAACATCCTTCCCAGTCCCAGTGTTGGTTTTCCCCTCCCCCACTTCAACCCGGTGGTCAGAAATCTTGGAGTGCAGCTTGACTCCAACTTAAAGTTTGATAAACAGATCAGTTCTGTTGTCAAGACCAGCTTCTTTCAGCTCCGACTGCTCTCCAAAGTCAAGTCATTTCTCAGCCGTGGTGATCTGGAGAAGGCCATCCATGCCTTTGTGACCTCCAGACTTGATTATTGTAATGCTTTGTATGTTGGTATTAATCAATCCTCCATCTCCCGTTTACAGCTTGTACAGAACTCTGCCGCGCGCTTTTTGACCAACACACGAAAATATGAACACATCACTCCTGTCCTGTCCTCTCTACACTGGCTCCCGGTTCAGTTCAGGATACAGTTCAAGCTGCTCCTGTTTGTTTTCAAAGCTCTGAATGGACTTGCTCCTCTGTACATCTCAGAACTTTTGAAAGCCCATCAGCCCGGCAGAGATTTACGATCTGCCAGTCAACACCTGCTGGAGGTGCCTCGCTCAAGGTACAAACAATGGGGAGACCGGTCATTTTCTGTTGCCGGCCCAAAAGCCTGGAACAGTCTCCCCCTTGAGCTGCGTGCCACCTCTGATCTGACTCTGTTCAAAACCAGACTGAAGACCCACTTGTTCAAAAAAGCTTTCAGTGTGTAACTTTTATTACTTTTGGTATTTTAGTATGTAGCATTTTTATTTCCATTGCCTTCTTTTATTGCTGTTGTTTCTTATTCTATTTTCATTGATTTATTGTTCCAGTTTATTCATCTTTTTATCCTGTTAAGCACCTTGGTCAATGCAAGGCATTGTAGGAAGGTGCTATACAAATAAAGTTTATTATTATTATTATTATTATTATTATTATTATTATTATTATTATTATTATTATTATTATTATTATTATTATTATTATTATTATTATTATTATTATGTTATTTTAGAGATGTGTTCTAATACTTCTTAAAAAAACACTGTTTTGAGGGCATTTTTTGGCTGATTTAAGACGGGTCACAACTGACCCGTTAACATCATAAGTGCGTGCAGGATCTCGACCCGCTAGGAAGGTTAAACACAGTCCTGTACGTATAAGGTGAAGTATTTACGTATGTTCCGACTTACATCGAAATTCACTTTACGCCGCCGCGCAGGACCGGAACTCCGTCATAAGTCGAGGACTACCTGTATACATGTAAGCTGCTTCGGCGTATAAGTCACAGGACTGACAAATCTATGCAAAACACTGCGACTTGTACGTCAGAAAATATGGTAAGTTTATAAAAACTGGACACAAGGGCCAGCTCTCGCCTGAAAACTCTCTGGCTGCAACAGGCGAACGCTCTGTGGACAAATGAGGTCTCAGGTCAAATGCACTCCATAAAAATGTTGACCTTAAAACAAAACATCTAAGTTTCAGAATGAAACAAACGGGTCAGATATTTTTAGTTCCAGCAGCTTTAAATATCCAACCTGCAGGGAAGAGGAGATGCAAACTCTAATGTCTATGAAGGCGAAGGGATGTAAGCTCATTACTGAGACAAGTTTTAAAACCAGAGAAAAGTAAAAGTTAAGCACTTCCTGAAACTTTAGCTCCTGTTTCTTGAAGAGTTTACCCCCTCCACGCCACGCCACCTGTGCACCCCCCACCACCATCTTCTCTCTCTTACTCATTCTCTCTCTTCACTCTCTTTGAGTTAAAGGGAGTAAGGTAATCATAATGAAATGACCCCGTGAGGCACGATGGCAGCCCTCGCCTGATAAGTTATTCCTGACTGGCTTTTAAGCTGCTGTCAAGCAATTTCCCTTGAAACCTCGCTTTGTTTTTTAGGAAGGGTGTGTGTAGTCGCAGTGACGGTGTTGGTGGTATGTCTGCATGTGTGGTGCATGATGGTGGTACTGGAGGGGGTGGGGGTTGCTTTGACACCCCTGCTTGTCTCCCATGAGAGGCACAGATGACAACCTGAAGGTATAGGTGTGTGTGTGCAGGTGTGTGCGCTCACGTCTACGTACAAGTTCAGCGGGAGACGTCTCCTAGATGACAATCCTGCTAATTGAAATGACAGATTATTCTAATGTGCAGAAAGTCATTAAAAAAAAACAGCCGTCGTTTTTCTTCTTCTTCTTTTTTCTTTACCCTCCATTTCCCCTTTGCAGAGAATATTTCTGACTCTACGTCTGAGCTGGGAAAATCTGCACTTAAAGGAGATGTTAGCTTTCCCTCCTTGAAGCTCGTGATTATTATCAGGATCAGCTGCCACGTGGTGAACATCCACCAGATACTTCTAACTTTAACTCAAATCAATGCCACTCTGGGGGAGGCGTGCTGGGCTGGACAGTAAAATGTCATCTTTTATGTCTTGCTGTTGTGTAAAAAGCAAACTTGAGCAATTATTTTTGAATATTCATATTTTAAATGAGCAAATCTGAAGAATAAACAGGGATTCTGGTCTTTTTCATATCAACACCTGGGGGTGACACTCAACTCGTTTCCTGACGGCATTTCTGGTCGACAAGCTTTTTCTCACAGAACACCTGCTGTCCAACCACCCCCGTCCACATGGAGGAAAGAAAAGGGAAACACCCCCAGAATCCTTCTGCTGTTGTATTTTATTTTGAAAGGATTATTAAGTGGAAAGTATGGTCACAGGTGAGCTCAGCTTTGTGCACACCCCTCCAAGTTGATTCATGAATAAATGAGTGAATGATTAAAACATATATTAAAAAATATTAAAACAATAAATAAACAAGATGGTGATGATGATAGACATGCATAAGGTTTCTGGCTGTCAAAGTCTCTGTGTTTTAAGGGTTTTTCAGCTGCAGGTGAGTAAAGTTTTGAATTCAACCACATGGACTTAGTCATTTTCCAGCAAAAAACAAAAACACAAGTCTTATTAAGATGCCTTCTTAAAGTGTAACTCACCTCAAAATTAAGTTTTTTTTAAGACTCACCCCACTGTGAAACGGTAGCTCCGCCCCCAAGACAAATAAAAAAAATGCAACAAAGTGGGAGTGTCAACAGACACCGCCTAAAGGAGGGGGAGGCGGGTGGGGGTTGAGCGAGGAGGTGTGGCCAGGACGAGAGACTGCTATTGTTTCTGAATGTTAAAATTACATTCGTAATAAACAACTTAAAACAAGCAACAACAAAGAATTATTATGTAGATGTATTTATCTATTCTCACCCGATCTATCCGAAACAAAAGGCGTTAAAAAAAATGAAAATAATACAAAATGTGCCGTGACCAGGGATTGAACCTGGGTCTGTCGGATCCCAAACCAGCTCCTACACCACTGCCCCAACTTGGCATGCATGCATTATTCGTCCATCGCACAATAAGAAAACAAATACAACAAAATAGTTTTGATTATGTGAAAAGTTACAATAAATAAGTTAAAATATACAAATAACTAGTGCCATTCCGAAAACTATAATATGCTTATTTGCAGTACTTTTCATGCGTGCAATGTACCACTTCCATATAAGGTATGAACTGCAGCGAGGACCTTCTCATCTCTGCAGGGGATTGGCTCTGCTTGAACCACTTTTGTGACGACAGAGTGAACAAGACACATCAGAGTGAACAGTCCTAGACCAATAAGAAAATTAAGGCGCAATTCCTCTGTTCAACCCATAGGGTTACCGTAAACACGTTTTTGGACCAAATATTGCCGATTTAAAAAGATACGCACAAGAACATGACAATTAACACAGACATAGTGCTATACAACATTTTACACACATTCTAGGGAGTTTATCAGATAAAAAAAGTTAATTTTGAGTTTAGTCCCTCTTTAACTTTATAAACATTTTGTTGTTGCCCTGCCTTTTATTGATCTGTCCAGCTTTAGTAAAGAAATAACTGAGCATGTTGAATTACTGTTTGTGGGTAATCTTTTTTCATTGAATTATTATTGGCCACATTTGAAACGTGTTTTTTGCTTAAAAAGCATACTGTAGTAGAAAGCATAGATTTGTTTTTATTTTAAGAATATCTAAGGCAACCATTGCATATTCAGCTGAATTATATTATTTAACCAGTGGCTCTAAATGCTACAATTATTTGTGTTATCTCTGTACTACAGGTCACTTGCTGCATTACTTTCTCAATAAATCTGCATGCGACAATACTAAATTAAAATTAAAATGATCCTAAACTCCAGATCTATACAGGATACATTCAGGTTGTTTATCTGAGTGCAGTTGAAAACCAGGACTTAAAAAGCAGACAGTCACAGTCAATTTGTGTCTATGCAAATACTTTCTTTCCCTCTGCTTTCCTGTCTAAGACACAAATGTCCAACTATTTTTCAATTTCCAGTGCTCACCTTTTCCCTCCCGCCTTTCCCCACTCAAGCGAGCAGACTACACTTGATATGGCGTCACAATATCCTAAAACATTCTTCCGGCTGATATGGAACTTCTCCATGCAACAGATCCAGACAGTTAAAACACCAGCTGGGAACACATTTTTCCATTTCTCTCCTCTCCTCTCCATCCACCCCTCTTCCACTGACATTCAGCGGAGGTAAATATTTAACAGCATGCTATTGAGTGCAGTGTGGCACAGGCCGGTCTGCGGTGGAGATATGTATATAGACAAGACTGTTTTATTAAGAGTCGCTGCAGACATATTAAGGTAAAGTATGCCTGACACCTGGGGAGGAAATTGCCAGTATATGACACTATTCCTCAATACCGTGGCAGCTCGCTTCAGTGCAATTTTGCACCAGGCGAGTGACAGAGAATGACATGCAGAGAGGGAGGGAGAGGGAATGAGAGGAAGATGAAATGGTGAACGTGTGCAAGGTGGTTTGAAACTCAGGGGTGTGTCTTCAGGTGTGCTTAGACGTGCATGTGTGTGTGTGTGGGTGGCATGGTGTGGTAACATGCAGAGTTTGTAATTGCCTTGCCCCGTGTGAGGGATTGGCCCAGAGATTGTGCTGTTTACCTGTGATCTGCTTCGGCTGCTGTTTGTGGGCGTGATGGAGCGACAGGGACCGCACGGAATGATTAGGTTGGAAACATTTGTGTGAGGGAACATGTGGACAAGCATACAGGCATGGATGGATAATGGGAGAGAATGATGCCCGTGCACACCCAAATGCAACATTTTATTTTTTATTTTTTTATTCCTCAATATTTGCTCAATAACTAAAAACAGGGCCGGTTCGGCTGAAAGGCTGCACTGTGTGTGGCATGTTCCTGCTTTGCAAAGAAGTGATTTCAGAACATCAGTTCACAACCAGGAAATTAAACATGTATATGATCTGGTATGACGGGAACATATGAATGGAATTGAACATTTTCAATAAAATATCTATTTTTGCACAAATACCCATAAAACCCTTACTTACACTAAAAAGGGCATTCATTCCAACCCTGCAGTCTTATTTATAACCCCTAGAGGGCACTGTTGCCCACAGTCTTAGTTGGACTGACAGGCTGGTGTTTGAGCTTCCTTTCCCCTTGAAAAGCCACCAATTCATACAATTACATTCTAATTAAAAAGAACAACCTAATTAACCCGGGGAATGTGTTTCATAATTCGCTGATATTAACACGATCATCCTCGTGCTTGTAAATGATTGGCGATAAAAGCAAAGGCAAAAAAATAAAAAAATAATTATTGGCACTTACTAATTAAAATGTGGAGATAAACATGGGCTTGTGAAAATGAGAGACTTTATAGTTTTAAGTAGTTTTAATTTAACCGTGTCGAATAAAAACTGTAAGTCTTCACTTTTTTTTTCTTTGAAGGCTCCAAGCTGTGATTGGGTTGAGCGTCAGCCTGCTCTGCTCCTCGCCGACTCCCCTCAGAGACAGGCATTCAAGAGCTCCACTATATCTTAAACGTGCAGAACCAGAGACAAGCTGAAAGCGATACGCCAGATCAAATTGTTATCATAAATTCTTCATAATCCAATAAAAAAACAGAGTGCAGGCTTTGTCTTACTAATACATTCCCAGTGTCTTCTTTTAGGATTCAAAGACACGTTGTTGTGTGGCGGAATGGCAGCACTTGACTGCTTCTGACTTGAGATTCAAGAATTGAACCAGAGGACAAAGAGGTGAGGCGACAATGAAGTGGAGAGACACAGGAAGCAAAGAGGAGCAGCACGCTTCTGTAGCTCATCATCACCACCTATTTCCATTTGGCAATATATCTTTCAAAGGCCTCATCACCATCACACGGTAGAGTCTTCCACTGATAATGACCTATTTAAATCAAATAGCTCTGATCATCAGCATCGTAACCATTATCCCAGATATATGGCCAAGCACGGGACTACTGACGTGTCACCTGCAAAGTTAATGCTTCTAATTTGTATATGCATATGAGACTATATGTGATAGCATGCATGCATCAGTAAACATCCAGTTAAGCATCATTAGCATACAGCTATAGCATTTGACTTAATATCTATACACTGCTACAGCTGGCATATAGTATTAGCTATAAAAATGTTATTGTGGTACAAATCTGAGTCATTTGCAAAAAGGACTGAACTGTAAAAAATAAAATACATATATATATATATATATATATATATATATATATTATATATATATATATATATATATATATATATATATATATATATATATACAGGTAGTCCCCGACTTACGAGCGCTCTTACTACGAGGTTCCGGACTTACGAGCTGGCGAACGAGCAGTAAATTTGTAAAGAACATACAAAAAATACAGCACTTTTATGTGTTTTTAGATGAAAGTGTGTTAGCTAACCGTTTGGAAACAAGTTTCTGAGCATGTTTATGAACTAGTATGAACATTTGTGATGAAAAACGAGTGTTCGTAGTAGCGCTAGCATAAATTTTCCGACTTACGACCGAAAATCCGGACTTACGAGCAACACGTGTTTCGGGTTCCGACGTACGAGATTTCGTGTTACGAGACAGTCGTAGGAACGGAACTCGCTCGTAAGTCGGGGACTACCTGTATATATATATATATATATATATATGTATGTGTATATATATATATATATATATATATATATATATATATATATATATACAGGAACCCCTCGAGTTACGTCAGGGATAGGGACCTACGTGTGTGACTTAGGTCGATTTTGTCGTACCTCGCGGACCAAAAACACATGCCTGTCGTAGGTCCGCGTTTCTGACATAGGTCGCGGTTATACCGCTAACGGAGCGCCGCACACATATTTAATGGCATGAGACTGAACAAGCAGACATACTAAGGCCATAAACACGCACAGAACTGCACAGTAAATGAATACTGTACTGTACAATAAATAAAAAATATAATGTCTTACTTTGAGCCGGTGGCCCCGACTGCCAGGCGGACATTTGCGGCGAGCTCCCGGCCGCAGATGGCCCCTCCGCGGCATGTCGGCTCGGTGTCTTCGCCTGTGTTAGCTGCTTTGTTAGCTGCTGTCGTTAGCATGTCGGGCGGCGTTGTGGCCGCCGATCGCGGGGCGATCCGCGGCTGCTCCTCCGGACCTGAGACGTCCACAGAGTTGACCGAGTGTTTCCAGCTAATTTATCCGTATGAGGCAACCCTGATCGGGCACACGGAGCCAGCTGACAGTAGCCTCTGGAGCTCCATTGACCGCAGTACAGTTGTAAAATGGCGACCGGAAGTGGCGAGCGGAAACGACCGGAAGTTGCGTAAATACGATAAATTTCTAATCAAAACGTAAAATTAATAATTATACTTTATTTATAAAGCCATTTAAAACAACCACAGCTGCAACAAAGTGCTATACACATGAAATTAATAACTTTTAAACACACAAAAAAAAAAAAAATAATTTTTTTTTATCATATTTTTATTAAATATGATAAAATCGTAAGTCTGAGTTGCCATAGGTCGCAGGTGTCGTACCTCGAGGGTTTCCTGTATATATATAAATATATATATACACACACGTGTAATATCGTTGACATAGGACATTAGAACAAGCCATAACTATAGCCCCTTTCATAAGTCAGATCCGCGCAATTCCCGCACAGACCAGTCCGCCTTTAATCCACCTGGGGTCATTCATAAAACAAAGTTGAATCCGGCCACGGCCCGCCCTCAATGGAGCATTCACAAAACGATTGGCAGCGCGGGTTAAAAAGAGGCGTGGTGAAAATGTGCAGCTCAGAGGACGTGATGAGGTGGTACCTGCGTGTTTAACTGGGACCGCAGAGGTGTCTGTAAACAAACATTGCGACGCTAGTGAACATAGTTGTGCTTATCCGAATGCTTTTGTTATTTTGTTTTTTTGCTCTCGCATCAATCCGCTCCAGAAGGGCCCATCCTTCACTGTACCGGTAAGTCCCTTATTAATTTCCTCCTCTGCGCACAGAGAAATGAGTACACGGGTCTCGGCATCACCCCAATTAGCCATTTCCGTGATGATCAATAAAAAAAGAAAAAGATTTGGCGAGGAATAGCGAGTGATGCGCAAGCGAAATACAAATGTCATGTTCTTGTTTACACATTTAAATAGAGCGCGACAGTGGGCGCCGGGAGAAACGTGGGAGAGTACGTCATTATTCAAATTAGTTTGTAGCCGCAGCAGCGCCAACACCTTTCACAAGTCGACAGAACCGGGCTTAATACTACCTCTGCTCGCGGATCAAAGGCGCATCAGAAGAGAGTAAAACTAACCCGGCAAGGCGCGTTCGTGTTTCTTATGAATGCTCGTTGGAGGACTGAACACGCATCAGAGCCGGACTGAAGCGTCTTATGAAAGGGGCTTATGTTTGTATTAGGCTACATGTTTTGTAGTTGTAATCACACAGTTTTATTTTAGGGTTTACTCTCTTAATGTTATGACATACATGTACTTTACCCCCACCTAAAGCAAAATAGGGAAACTTCTAGTATAATAGTCACAGTTTACCAAAGCAAAAACAGTGATATCCTGACGCACGCTCAATAATCCAGGTAGAAAAAAATCTCATAAAGTTGTGTCAGGTCCTCTGACCGTTCAAAAACAAACAAACAAACAAACAAACAAAAAAAAAATGTAGAAACGTTTCATCTTTCTTCATGAAGAAGTCTTTCGGATGAAAGACGAAACGTTTCTACATTTTTTGTTTGTTTGTGTTTGAACGTCCTCAGGACTCGACTTAACTTTTTTTATTTATTCAACAAAAACAGTGATCTTTGAAAAGTGCTTTAAGGTGCTGACTCACTAAACAGAGCGTATCATTCCAAGTCACTTCTCTACATGCAACAGAAACAGAAATTGTAAAAAAAAACCACAAAAAAACAACAATGTCTTTATATTTTTTTAATGACTTGTGGTCCGTCGCCTCACTCCAAGAATGAGCTGAAGAGCTTATGAAAAGTCCCAGCCAAGCTTTAAAACACAATGTACTCTGGTTCTGCCCCCTCCTCGTGTTCTCTGGCTTCTTCCTGCCTCTGTAGTCAGATGTAAAGAGTCTCGCCTGCATTGCTGGAGTATCAAGTTCCCTTTGTGCTTTATTTCTTTCAGAAAACACTTTTCAGAGCCCGTCTAAAAATCTGAACACACGCATACTGTAAACAGCACCATCACACTGTTTGACCCAACCCGTCACTATCACACTTCCTGCACAACCTTTGGATTGAGCGAGGAATGCAAACGAGCTGAAACCAATAAAGTCAGAGTTTTAACAGAATCAAAACAAAAAGCACCAGGCTGCATTCCTTTACGTGTTCAGATTAATTCCATTTTCTGAAGCTGCATTATGATTTAGATGTAATGTTTGACAACTCTTCTTATCTCAGTAAGCTGCAGAGCTGTCTGCTGTGCCAACAGAACCGTGTGTGATTACAATATTACTGTAAAACCAGGATCGCACAAGGGAGTCTCCAAAATGTCTAAACGTTGCCAGGGCTTAGAAATCCTTATTGTTTGTTTAGTCTGTTTTATGCAAATATGAAATATTTAATCAAAATACATTTATGTGTTCATGCTGTACCTAAATATTTATAATCATCAGAAATCTGAAGCATTTTGTTTGCTTATAACATTCTCAAAAGTATTAGGGATGAATAAAATGCATTTACCGTATTTTCCTGCATATAAGTTGCATCAGTCCAAAAAAGCATCATGAAGAGGAAAAATCATATAAGTCGCTTCGGCGTATAAGTCGCATTTACTTAATGGTCAAAACAGCTTCATTTTGCCTGGGCGGCCATCCATCTATCCATCCATCTGTCCATTCATTGTGGCCAGAGCCACTAGCTCTCCAGCGTTCCTCCGCCTGCACCAGCTGAGCAAGCACGAGAGGACTTATTGCAGTTCTTCACGAGAGGACTTATTGCAGTTCTTCAAAATTTAACAAGATTAACACTTACAAATAATTATTTGTTTACTGACATTATAGCAAAGTGTGTCTCAGTTTAACTTCCATCCATCCACATCCATTTTCGTCCGCTTATCCGGGGTCGGGTCGCGGGGGTAGCAGCCTAAGTAGGGAGGCCCAGACTTCCCTCTCCCCAGCCACTTGGAGCAGCTCCTCTGGGGGAATCCCAAGGCGTTCCCAGGCCAGCCGAGAAACATAGTCCCTCCAGCGTGTCCTGGGTCTTCCTCTGGGTCTCCTCCCGGTGGGACATGCCCGGAACACCTCACCAGGGAGGCGTCCAGGAGGCATCCTAACCAGATGCCCGAGCCACCTCAACTGGCTCCTCTCGATGTGGAGAAGCAGCGGCTCTACTCCGAGTCCCTCCCGGATGACTGAGCTTCTCACCCTATCTCTAAGGGAGAGTCCAGACACCCTGCGGAGAAAACTCATTTCAGCCGCTTGTATCCGAGATCTCGTTCTTTCGGTCATAACCCAGAGCTCATGACCATAGATGAGGGTGGGAACGTAGATCGATCGGTAAATTGAGAGCTTTGCCTTTTGACTCAGCTCTCTCTTCACCACGACAGACCGGTACAGCGCCCGCTTCACTGCGGACGCTGCACCTATCCGCCTATCGATCTCACGCTCCAGTTTTCCCTCATTCGTGAACAAGATCCCGAGATACTTAAACTCCTCCACTTGGGGCAGGACCTCCTCCCCGACCCGGAGAGGGCATGCTACCCTTTTCCGGCTCAAGACCATGGCCTCGGATTTGGAGGAACTGATCCTCATCCCGGCTGCATCACATTCAGCTGCAAACCGCTCCAGCGAAAGCTGTAGATCACGAACTGATGAAGCCAATAGGACCACATCATCTGCAAAAAACAGAGAAGCGATTCTAAGGCCACCAAAACGGATCCTCTCAACACCTTGGCTGCGCCTAGAAATTCTGTCCATAAAAGTTATGAACAGAATCGGTGACAAAGGGCAACCTTGGCGGAGTCCAACTCTCACAGGGAACGAGCCTGACTTACTGCCAGCGATGCGGACCAAGCTCTGACACCGGTCGTACAGGGACCCAACAGCCCGTATCAAAGGGCCCGGTACCCCATACTCCCGGAGTACCCCCCACAGAAGCCCCCGAGGGACGCGGTCGAATGCCTTTTCCAAGTCCACAAAGCACATGTAAACTGGTTGGGCAAACTCCCACGCACCCTCCAGGACCCTGTTGAGGGTGTAGAGCTGGTCTAGTGTTCCACGACCAGGACGAAAACCACACTGCTCCTCCTGAATCCGAGGTTCGACTATCCGACGGACCCTCCTCTCCAGAACCCCTGAATAGACCTTACCAGGGAGGCTTAAGAGTGTGATCCCTCTATAGTTGGAACACACCCTACGGTCCCCCTTTTTGAATAGGGGAACCACCACCCCAGTCTGCCAATCCAAGGGAACTGCCCCCGATGTCCACGCGATATTGCAGAGTCGCGTAAGCCAACACAACCCCACAACATCCAGAGCCCTAAGGAACTCAGGACGAATCTCATCCACCCCAGGAGCCTTGCCACCGCGGAGCTTTTTAACCACCTCGGCGACCTCAGCACCAGAGATTGGAGAGCCCGACCCAAAGTCCCCAGGCTCCACTTCCTCAGTGGAAGACGTGCCAGTAGGATTGAGGAGGTCTTCGAAGTACTCCGCCCACCGACTCACAACATCCCGAGTTGAGGTCAACAGCACGCCATCCCCACCATAAATGGTGTTGGTCGCGTACCGCTTTCCCCCCCTGAGACGTCGGATGGTGGACCAGAATCGCCTCGAAGCCGTACGGAAGTCATTCTCCATGGCCTCTCCGAACTCCTCCCACGCCCGAGTTTTTGCCTCAGCAACCACCCGAGCCGCATGCCGCTTGGACTGCCGGTATCTATCTGCTGCTTCCGGGGTCCCACAGGCCAAAAAGGCCCAATAGGACTCCTTTTTCAGCCTGACAGCATCCCTCACCGCCGGTGTCCACCACCGGGTTCTAGGGTTGCCACCACGACAGGCACCAACAACCTTGCGGCCACAACTCTGATAAGCTGCCTCGACAATAGAGGCGCGGAACATGGCCCACTCGGGCTCAATGTCCCCCGCCTCCCTCGGAACGTGTTCAAAGCTCTCCCGGAGGTGGGAGTTAAAGCTCCGTCTTACGGGAGACTCTGCCAGACGTTCCCAGCAGACCCTCACAATACGTTTGGGTCTGCCAGGTCTGACCGGCATCCTCCCCCACCATCGGAGCCAACTCACCACCAGGTAGTGGTCAGTTGACAGCTCCGCCCCTCTCTTCACCCGAGTGTCCAGGACATGCGGCCGCAGATCAGATGAGACGACAACAAAGTCGATCATCGAACTGCGACCTAGGGTGTCCTGGTGCCAAGAGCACATATGGACACCCTTATGCCTGAACATGGTGTTTGTTATGGACAATCCATGACGAGCACAGAAGTCCAACAACAGAACACCGCTCGGGTTCAGATCAGGGGGGCCGTTGCTCAGGAACACTTCTGATATAACGTCAGCTAAGAAATATATTTTTCTCAGCAGAGAAATAATAGTTTTTTACCTTATTTTATTGAAAATTCCTTCGTGGCGGCAGCCATTTTGAATGACGACGTCAGTCGACGTCGTTCAAAACTCCGCCTTCTGTTCTCTGATTGGTCCGAACAAAAATCTACCGGAGAAATCCTTGTGGATGGGGGAAGTCCCAGACTGTGCAGTGAAGGGAAATGAGAATTGAGCGGAGCTGTGCAGGAAGGCGAGGGCCAGGCTATCAAAAAGGTACTAAAAGCAAAAAACATTTCTTCTTAAATTTGACATTAATTACTAATTATTGTACAATTTCAAACAATATTATTGTTTATCGCAATAATTTCTGAGAATTAATCGCCCAGCAAAATTAGTTATCGTGACAGGCCCACATTTTTATTATATATATTTTTTAATTTTTACTGTAAGTTGCTGCTTTGTATGAACATTTTATTTCCTGCCACCAATTATGGGGGTGCTTTTCCCCATGCTAGTTGTCGCATGTGTGCTCATTTGTCTATACTGTTAGCAAAACATTTAATGACACAGTGTATGGATGTACCAGGAGAGATCAACAACAAATTACTGTCAATTGCATTGAGATGGCTGCCACAGATTAGTGGCATTAGCCAAGACATAAATGACAATAACTCTGCTGTATGTGTTAGTGGCTGAGTCTTTTATAACACATGATCCGAGAGGGATATTTCACATTAACACATGAGATCCTGCATAATTACATGTACAAGGTTTGACCAAAACGGCTACAACGAAGATATTCTCAGTTTAAAACTGTCTGGATAGGCTGCGGGCGATATGCATTCCTTCAAAGACTGCTTTAATTTAAAATGTTTTTGCGTTTGTTTCTGTGTCCTCCGGTTAGAATGAATTCTAACACATGATGACTAATTTCAGGGTCAGAGCTCTTCAAAATGAATATCTTCAAATTGCCGCTGGACAATACGATTAGTCACACAGCCTGCAGACCGTTCACAGAAAGTTAGACTGACTTCTGCACAACTCCACGAGAGGATTTAGATTTTAGATGTGTCATCATCAGATCCTAATCCACAGCCTGGAGCTGAGCCATCATCACAGTTTGTCTAAATTTCATTAAGTCACTGAACTTTATGAAGTCTGCCCAAACAGCTCCGCTCACATTTGCATTTGAATGAAGTGTGCCGTTTTCAGATATCTTGTTTCCATTTGTCCGTTTGTTTCTCGTAAAATTATTGTTTTCACTCATTAAAAGTCAGAAGCAGGAACAGAATTAGAGCTCCGGGCGAACTGGAGCAAAGCTCTGCAGCAGGTGAAGGCTGCAGACTTCTTAATAAGATTAAAGGAATTCTTTATTTTCTACTGATCTGCTTTTGGGTTTCAGTGTTTTTGACTTTTGTGAGAACGACATTTTAGGCAATTGGTTCTGAATCACAAACGTTTTGTTGTCAAAACTCCTTTTTCCCATTTTTTCGTTATTTAAAATCAATCCATGTCTTGATCATCACGAAACGATCAGTAAATATTTGGAGCTGATCATGCATTAAATATATTTTATTAACGTCTAAACTTGTAATAAACAAACTAAATCTCTTTAATTAAGCTTTTTTTGTCTCAAACAATAACTAATAAATGTTTGATTACTAATTTAAATTATTTAAATAATAAATAAAACTTTAGTTTTTGGACTATTGTAGACAATTTCTACCGTAATTGTTTGTTTTTTAAGTCTGCTGACAAAAGGCAACATTTGCAATAATGTTTTTGCCCGTGCATGTGTTTGTCTGTGTTAATAGAATATCTTATGAACCACCGGATACAATTTTTATGAAACTTGTGTCAAAGTCAGTTATTAAATTGGGCCAAAACTAAAACATTTTTCAAATTAAGGCCAATTTCAGAAACTACATTAACTCAGTTCAAATTCCCAACATCTTGTCTTGGTTGCAGGTTCCTCAGCAAGAGTCTGATTGGTCTCATTTGATGTTCTCTGTTGCACTTTTGACACCATAATCAAAGATTATTGAAAACAAAAATTGAAAAGACAGAAATATTTTACGTTTCACATATGATCTTGGGGGCTAGAAAAGATGTAAACGATGGCCACATTTGACCCCCTGGCCTTGAGTTTGACACGTGTTTTAAAATAACCACTTTACGAACATCTACAATTTATCAACCTGATTCAAGATGGCTGCCACAGTAAGCTGACCTCAAATGTACAAAAATGGCTGTAACGGTTTTACAGAAACTGAGCTAAAAGTCGGTGTGGTAGTAGCTGACACTAATCCAAAACACACATTCTGAGTGCTAACAGGTTGCGCAATATGTTTTCATTCATTCAGCCTTTATATACCATATTTTCCGGAATATAGGTCGCGGCTTTTTATCATTTTTGCAATGCCCTGCGACCTATATTTAGGTGCAACCTATTTATGGCTTTTTATCACTGAAAAGCGGAAATGCTCTGTATGGGTGCACGCTTGGTGTTATTTACGTTCTAAAATAAGCTGATTTGTAATCATTTATTAACAAAAATTAAACAGAGACACACTAACATATATATTCAGCTAACAATTTTTTTTAGGCGTTTCTGTACGGTAGTTAAATTTTAATGAAACGCAGGGTTTCCGCCCGCTGCGCGTGCACATATTGTTTCATCAATCATAGCGAAACAAATTTTTTAAACCAGCTCATTTCACAATTACGTTCATTTATTAAGGAAAAGTTCAGCTCAGACACATATTTGCTATGATTTTTATCAAACAAATAATTGTTTTTAAGTGTCAATCTTCTTAAAAGCCTTGCTCTGTGCTCCTGTGGCAGACATTTGCAGCAGAGCTAAACACGGTCCACATTAATTTTACGTTGGTGCGACCTATATTCAGGTGCGACCCGTATATGGATTTTTCCAAATTTTTGGCAATAATTGGACAATGCGACCTACATTCAGGTGCGACTTATATTCCAGAAAATACGGTATACAGGTTAATCCCATTGAGCCTTGGGGACTCATTTACAAGCGAGACCTGATAATAACAGAGAGTGATGACAACAATAGACATGTGTTTAAATTGAATGACTGCTAGTCAACTGTGGTTGTTAGCAAAATATCTTCTGAGTCACTGGATGGATTTTAATTAAACTTTCAGGTTCTAAATATTTGATGGACATCGGCAACTGATTGCCGATTCAAAATGGCTGCCACAGCTACTCCGATTGTGTACTGCACATTTAACAGCGCCAAAATAAACATTATATTACTATTTGAAAAGCATAATTTGAGAACACGTTTTCATTTTGGATAAGACTTAAGTTTTAATTATAAAATAAAAACGATAAAAGCTGCTTTCTGCACAGACACGTTCGAGGTAAAAAAGTCAGTGCCCTCAAATAAAGATAAAAATGTGAAAGAACGAGGCTTGAAAAGGCACTGCACGTCCCTCCAACCCAACAGGAAAACCTGGGGCGTCTGATCCGAGCCAACGAGCTCCTGTAGAACTGGAGGGCAGCAAACAGCACGGTGGTGGCGGCGGGCCAGAGAGGTGACGCATAAATGAGTGGCTGAGTGCGTCAGGCTCTGGCTGACAGCACCACGGCTCAGCAGTGTCCTGGATGGACGGAGGTGTTATGATGGAGGAAGCAGGAAGTGATACGGAGTGTGTGTGTGTGTGTGTAACCAAGTAAAATGGAAAAAAAAAAAAGTGATATGGCCCAAACTCCTACACAACCACTCGAAGCTGAGAAACGCTGTGTCGCAGCACCGAGTGGGCGGGATTTGTTTAAACCATATAAAAATAAAAGTCCATAAGAGTCTGGAGAAACTGAGAGCGGCTGCGTTAAGCATCTCCTACGTTCAGTCCGACACACCGCTGGGGGTTACGTCATAGAGCAGGCAGCAAAAAATAACCAAACGGAAATGGAAGCGTTTCGGCTGATGAATTCAGCTTCGGCTGCGTCGAGAAGCAGAGAAATGAAAAACTGGTCTGCGCTGAGGCCGGTAAAGAAATTGCTCTTCTGTGCTGGATGCAGAATGGAGTAAAGTCTGGTCTCAAGTCTTAAGTGTGGCCCAGAGGACCTGACCTAATGTCTTTTTTTTAACCTGGATTATTGAGCATGCATCAGGATAGTTTATGGAACTATGTTTTCCTGATTCCTTGTTTCTACTTCACTTTTAAGTTCCCTTTGACCTCGAGCCGTCTGCAGCGACTCCTGCTAAGGTTGCAGATGCCACTCTCTGCACCAACGAAGGGTGTTTAATGAAAAAATCTTGGAATGCTGATGTATTCACGCCGAGAGGCTGAGGAGCGAAGAGCTCCTGCTGCAGTCGGAGCTCGTCCTTATTGTGGAGGATTTGTAGCGCCTTTCAAATCAGTTAAGGACAGTGAGAAATGTTACTATAGACGAGCTCAAAGAAGACGTTTTACAAATTGGCTTGAGATTTTTTTGTTTTTGTTTCAATGTCCAGAGGACCAGACTTAACCCTTTTACATTTTTCTACCTGGATTATTGAGCATGCATCAGGATATCAGGAGATTTAGGTTTGTAAGCTTCAAAATAAATTCTTGTAACACACCAGAATCTGTTTTTTTTCGCAGCATCACTCAGAATGGGATGATCGGGTATCCAGTGTAAAAGATGGTCTTTAATGAATTCCTTACACAACCTGCATACAAACGGTAAAATAAAAAAATAATACAGAAGTTTAAAGTGGATTTTAAAAAGCAGCATGCGAGTTAGAGTAAATGTAAGGAGAGATTTATATATTTAAATGAAGCCTGTTTGAATAAAAGTGCATAAAGCTGAGTCGTCACTGGATGTCAGCCTTTACTGAAGACACAAACGGGCCCAGATGTGGACATCTGCTGATGTCAAGGTTTTAGAATGTGAGCAGTGCTGTTTTAAACTCGGCGCCTAACATTCTGTGAAGGAATCGCCCGCCACCTTTCATGCAACAGTTACAAGCTAAGTTCATCTTTTGTTGAGAAACTATGAGGTTGTAGCCGTTCTGGTCAAACACATCTCAAGATGTCACACTCAGAGTTTATGTTGGGGATCCATCTCGGCTGTTTCCACACCAAATTTAAAGGTGAAGTCTGCAGTTTCTGTAGAACATCAGCGCTTAGAAAAAATTTCAACAAGCAAAGCATTCTGATCCCTCCCCCTCAGAGCCATATATGGCTCTGCCCCCTTGTGGTCTGTTGAAATTCAAATTCAAGCTCTGTTTTTATTGGCTGATTCAAATTCAAGCTCGGTTTTTATTGGCTGGTTACAAACTTTGTTTTTATTGGCTGGAAAATGGCGGGTCACTTTTTCTTTTTAGAAATGCTTATTTACCACCTGGAGAAGCAAGGGGACAATATTTTTTTTTTTGTTTTTTTCAGAGATTACCTCTCTAACATCAATCTAGTGACAGAGTGAAGAAATATGTTAAAAATATATTGTTAGAAAAGTTACATATAGCAGCTTTAAGGTCAATGTATGTAATATTGACAGAGTTACAGACTTTTTTTGTGCTTTTAAGCGTCAGTTGACCTTGGCTGCCATCTTTAATGCAAAATTGCATCATGAAATATCTTCACAACAAATACTGTTAAATGTTGAAAGACTTAAATAAAGCTGTTTATCTAGATCAGGGGGTCCGCAACCTGCGGCTCTGGAGCCACATGTGGCTCTTTGGTGCATCTGCAGCGACTCTTTCAAGCTTTGACCAAAACTGAATTTTATAGGATGTTATACAAAAAATACAAAAAAACCCAACTAGTTTTAGTAGTTTTCCATTCATTTCCTTTGCAAATATGTAGAAACTAGTACTAATACACAGAGTAAATTATACTCATTTTCCACTTTCCTGGTGGGGTGGGTCCTCGTGACTCAATGAGACTACCTGTATAAATAAAGGTAAAAAAAAAAAATTTCTGTCCGATGAAACTACCAAACAGGTCACAGTGGACCAATGAAACGAGGAGTGGAGCAGAGAACAAGGAGGGGGAACTTGTGCCCTTCCCTGGGGGCACAACAAATTATTCGCAGCCACTCAATATCGGTGTGAATCGTGTATTAAAGTAACACTCGAAGTTCGGTTGGAAGCTTGGTTGACTGGTGGCGAGAAATTGTTTACCAAAACTTGCTTCATGCAAAGAGCAACTTCTGCTCCAGTGGATGATGAGAGAGGAGCCGTTTTAAAAAATCCTCTGCAGGAGGAAGATGAAGATAGAGATCGATGACTTCCTGGTAGGCTACTGTGTGTATATATATATACAGTACACACAGTATATGCTGTGCTGCTTGCTTTTTGTCTCGTCCGTGACTCTTCAGCGCTCACTCGAACCAATTTGCGATGGATTTAATAAATGGGGCTGTTTCATCTATGGATAAGATTTTTTCCACGAAGCGGACCGGGCCAGGAGAAGCGGCCTGCCCCTCTGACACGCACGCTGTCGGATACATGATGGACTCCTGGGGACAGTGGCAACCCATGTGTTTGACCGTCTTGTCTGTCGAAGACGTGGAAGATTTGTGGATTATTGGGATATTGGTGGCAGCTGCTCTGTTTTTTGGCGTGAGCGGAGCTGTCTGTTACTGGAAGATCAGGAAGACTTCGGCAGCTATCGGCGCACTGGCCAAACTTCCTGATCAGCAAGAGTCTCTGATCCGGGCTGTGAGCTCCTCAACCCAGCTGTTGTACGAGCTGAACCGCACAATGGGAGCGGTAGACCACCGTGGACCTGCGGTGCGCTTTGGAACTCGTTTACAGCCGCCCGGCATTAATCAGGGCACGGATGGGGGTTCGTAGCTTCGGAAACTCATTTGATTCGGCGATTTTGGACCTGAACAGCACCTGGACTCTGGAAGGCTGCAGTCAAAAAGAACACTGTGGCCTGGATTGAAGATAAACAATAACTATCTAATCTAGTTTCTGCTCGACCTTGGAAAAGAAGAAGGCCGTTTGCTAGGAACTATTCTCCTGGAGTGAAGCTGAGAGACACTGCTGACCCCCCCCCCTCCCTCCCCAGAGGTCTCTGGGAGTGCGCTCGGAGGCGCCAAGGTTAACAACTGCTGAACTGTGTTATCTGAAGTGCTGCTCACAGACTCTTTTGATCTCCTTGCATGTCGTCAAATCTGCAACAATGTCTTGTCTGGTTGTGCTTATTGCTGATAGAGTTTTTGGGACTTTATCAGAGTCAGAGTCAGAGAGAATTTATTGTCATTTGCACCGCATGTAGTACATGTGTTGAAAACGAGATTATGTACACAGGGTCCCAGTTACATCCAACAACAAATGCAAGAGAAAAACAATAATAACATCTAGGATTAACTAAGAGAGACATCAGCTAGTAATACACTAAGCCCTAATGTAGTAGAAAAACATCATTATAAACAGCAGCACGAACATGAGTCATTATGAGCAGATGGTCACAGATGAACGCAGCAACAAGAAACAGATCAGTATCAACATGATGTGACATTTTGCAGTGTTTATTCTTATTATTTATTTATTCATGAGTCTGACAGCCTCAGGGTAGAAGCTGTTCCTCAGTCTAGTGGTTCTACATTTGATGCTCCTCAACCTCCGTCCCGAGGGGAGTGGTGCAAAGAGTGAGTGTGCTGGGTGAGTGAGGTCTTTCATGATGCAGGTGGCTCTTTTTCTGCATCTGGAGGTGTAAATGTCTGTGATGGTGGGGAGACTGACTCCCACAGACTTCTGTGCAGCCTTCACCACTCTCTATCTTTATCATAGAGTGTCTTAAGGCAATCTTTGATAGATTCTTTTTTTGAATATCACAAATGATACCTATTGTGTTTTTCCTTTTTCCATATCTGTTTGACCTTCATCCGGAGACGGATGAGCGCGGCCGCGCAGAAGAACATGTCATGTGTTTGGAAATGCTGCAGCTTGCATACTCTCCCTCTCTGGACGACTGTGCTACATAATCACGTTGTATTAATTAACTGGTGCAATGTTAATAAATAAATCTCTCTCTCTCTTATCTCTTATCTATCTTATATATATATATATATATATACTATATACATATATACATATATACGTATATATATATATATATATATATATATATATA
>JBBPBX010001056.1:49391-60444 GCA_038048925.1 Garcialebias charrua | reverse complement strand
TATATTATATATATATATATATATATATATATATATATATATATATATATATATATATATATATATATATATATATATATATATATATATATATATATATATATATATATATATATATATATATATATATATATATATATATATATATATATATATATATATATATATATATATATATATATATATATATATATATATCCATGGTTTTATTGTATTTTATTAAAACGTTTTATTAACATATAAACACAGAATTTCCAGCGCGGCAGCCGGCAGCAAGAGAAAAGCTGCAGGAGGCGGAGCAGTTGTCAAGTTCACCAGAGCACGGGGAGCAGCCATACATGGCTCTGAGGGGAGGGAGCAGAATGCTTTCCCTGTTCAAAATATCCAATGGTTTTGTTCCTCAGCAGAGGCCAACGCCTCCAGCAAGAATCGTTTTAAAATGGAGAGGTCCCAGACCCTAGTCTGAAGCGAAGTGAAGGACAGGGTCTGGTTTTAACCAGGCTAGAGGTTACCTGCAGTTGTTGGAGTTTTTCCGCAAGGTAAGCCTGTATCATCGCGGACGCGTTCATCGCGCGCACCGCGAGTCCTTGAGCTCTGTAGCACTTCTCGAGAAGAGACGCTGAGGCTCTACAAGCTTTGCTGGGGAGAGTCGGTTTTGTCCCGGATGACTTGGGAGCTAGGTGGGACGCCAGTGTGTCCTCAATCTGAGGCGCGTTGGCTATTCCCGCCTCATCCATCTCTTCCACGTCGAGGAACTGTGAGAGAGGAAGGAGCATGGGCGCTCGTGGTTGAGACCAGGTGCGGGTTAGTTCCGTGAGGAAGTTTGGGAACACGGGTATCCTTTGCCTCATTGCTACCTGTTGTTTTGAATAAAAATAGTTCCTTGCCAGCCTCGTGACCTGTTGGCGAGGCGGAGGGTCCGGCCACGGGATGTTCAGTGCGTCCGCTGCTCTGTGGCACAGGTTGAACAGGGCAGGAATAGAAAAGTCAGTTTCAGGGAGCACAGGTTCCGGGGTCCTGGGGAGGTCCTCTCCCGGATCCTCGATTTCGAGCTCTGGTTCCTCCGTTGAAAATTCGCCCGAGGCTGAGATGGAGATCTCGTCTTCATTCATCATGCCTCTGGTGTCGAACTTGACTTTTAGGTCCACCATGGGAGCAAGCGGGTCAGGGTTGTCACCCCATTCGACGCGCGTGCTCAGGGGGGCCGCCAGGAATATTGGGCCCCATGAAAAAAAAATCCAATTGGGCCCCCCTGCAATAAGTACCTGTATTTCAGTTTTGTTGTGTAATGGTAGAAAGCGCAAGAGAGAGGAAAATCCCCAGAGACTCTGCCATACATGTCAAATTGTCCATAATTTAAATGGATTCCCTAATTTTGCAGGTATACAGGTGTAAAAAGCAACCTCACAGATTTTTTTCAGTTTTACAAATTTTCTTTAAAAAAACTCAGTTTCAAATGTAAAACAACCCAATAAAGTTAAATGAACACATTCTTCAACTCTACACCCAGTCTGTCTTTATATGTCATTGTTAATATTATTGTCTAATGAAGTAACTGTGATATGTGCATATTTTGTGATGATAGTGCTCCAATCGTTCTACAAATCGTTCTGCCGTTAGAAATAAGTTCTCTCCCCGACCTCCTTTCTGCCTGGTTTGTGCTGTATCTCCCCCGCAGACAGCCCCCCACCCCCAATACAGAGTTGTTGGTGAAAATTACAATTACAGATTTTTGACAGTCACTATACAGGTAAATGTCCCAAGGGGTTGCCATGTATGCTCTGCAGTTACCTTACATGTCATTGAACAGTGTTGCTCACCTTTTTCACAGGGACAGGGAGGAGGAGTTCCACTGGAGTTTGGGCTGCTGCTGATTCTGACTCATCTGTTGTTAAGTGTGGTGAATAGTACAGGGATAAGTTATATGTATATATGAATATCTTGGTAAACATTTTCTTTCATTGATTAAATGCTGGTGAAATATGTCGTTACATTTGTGCCACCAGCTTGAGTAACACTGATTTAACAGCAGATATCAATATAAATGAACAATAATTTGAAGCATGTGCATTCAAATCACACACACGCTTGCTCATCTCCCTCTGCTTGCTCGTGGCTCTGTCTCTGCATGTTCAACCCAAGTTATATGTAAATGAAGCACATCAACAGCCAATCACAGCCAGGTTGTTTTCATTCAATCAAAGCATGTCTTGCAAATCAAAGTACTGAACCAAGAGGCGGAAGTGACAAAATCTTAGATATATTAAATCAACAAAATATAATATATAACTTAAACATTTGTAGCCCAAGAATATTTAGTTAAGCATACAAATATGCTTATTGTCAATGTGCATTTTAGGCAACATTTCTAAATTATATTACTTGTTGGTTTTGGTATTATTTGTAGATATTCAAATTCTACTAAGCAATACAACAAAATGTCTGTAAAGAAGACGGACTATCTAGTAAATTAATTTGAATATCTACAAATAGAATCAAACCCAACAAATAATACATCTTATATGTAATTAAGAAATATTGCCTATAATAATAATAATAAAAAAAGTTAAACTTTTCTTGTTTTTCTACCTGGAATACTGCATAATGGCATTACCTAAAACACAATGACAGTAAGCATATTTGTATGCTTAACTAAATATTCTAATCTGGTCTACAAAATAAAAACATGTGTATCTTATTATCTTTTGTTGAGTTAATAAATCTAAGATTTTGTCACTTCCGCCTCTTGGTTCAGTAATTTTAATGAAAAAGACCTGTCTGTGGTTGGATGGTGACGTGTGGTTCATAACTTGGGTTGCGAGCTCAGAGCCGCGATGACAGACAGAGAAGAGAGGGAGGGAGCAAAAAAAAAAACGAGGAGCCCCCGCTGCTGTCAGAGACACGACGAGCAAGCGTGGCGTGCGCATGTGTTCTGAACGCAAACACGCTTCAAATTATTGTTAGTTCATATATCTGCTCTCAAATCAGTGGTAACATACTGCACACTCAAACTGATGGCATAATATGCCATCGTGAAATGGAGGCTAAGCTAGTGAACAGGTTGATAATCACGCACATCTCCACCTCTCTTGGGGAAAAACTGTTACAAATCGAGACCCTTTCCTTTGTCTGTCTTCCTTTTCTTATTTCTCTTTCCTATTTTGACAGCCTGATTTTACGATTTTTCTGGGCAGCATGTTTGTTGTTACTCTGTCATCCTCTGACTGCAAAGTAACACCAGCAGCGTCAAGTGAGCTAAAGCAGCTAGGAACATACCATTTCATGCAGATACAGAGGGGTGTTTGTTAAATATGACAATGTTTGCTTTTTGGTCTGGGAAAGATAATATTTAAGTTTTACTGTTAGAACAAGTAAAAACAAAGCTACTACCATTAATGTATTATTATCAGGGGCCCACCACACCATGAAAAAAATAAAAATAAAAAAGGCCAATCTGAGGGCCCCTGTTTGTCAAGGGCCCCTGGAATCGTACCAACTTTTACCCTCCATACGGCGCCCCTGCGCGTGCTGTCGTGCAGAGCCAAGTTCTCGAGCTCCGGGGTCGGAGTGAGGGTCTCTGTGGTGTCTGGGTCCTGTAGTCCAGCTGAGCTTCCCATGGCCTTAGCCATGAGGTCCACCCGATGCTGCAGCACCGCATCCAGCATCTGGCTGCAGTGTGAGCAAGAGTTGGGCGCATCCAGAGCTTGTCTTGCATGAAATATACCCAAGCAGACTGGACAGGACTCATGGGTGTCCGTTGCTGCGAGGGAAAATCCACAGCCGCTGGGACAGGCGCGCGAGGTTGGGCTTGCCGTCCCGTTGGTTTTCCTTTGAAGTTTTGTCTTTCGCTTTCCTTTCTCCGGAGGCATGTCCGAGATAAGGCGAGTGAGTCCTTCCAGAATCCTTTTACTTCTTTGTTCACGTGTCTCCTCCGTCGTGTCACTTTCGCTGGCTAGTCCGCTAGGATGTTAGCCGGGGTAGCGGTTGTGGCGTAGTTATAACGCCGTCGAGCGAAGCAACCTGTGGAGAGAGGAGAGGAAAACACTTTGAGGTTATAGAAATGTAGTACGCAGAGAAAAATTCTCTGTGCGCTCTGTGCAGGGAGCGAGCTCACCTCGGGTTGAGCGATGGAGCAGCAGAGAAGTCCCGCAAAGAGAGTAGTTCATGTTTTGCGAGGTGAAAGGCAAAAAAGAGAAAGTTGGAGGGGCATCAGCCGCTTAAGTACCTAAAGGGCGGTACCTCTGACGCCGGGTGACGCCCCCTGCCGTAAAAGGCGTGAATGTATTCCTTCAGGTAATCGCGCGGGGATGCAATTCCCATAGCAAGTATGTTGCACCGAGAGACCACACTGAAAGGGAACTTACGTAATTATGTGTTGCAGATTTTTCTGTTCGGGTTATTGAATAAAAGTGTATTGTGATATATTTTAATATCAAATTATTGTCCCGCCCTAGGTATAAGTATATAAAACACTTTCAAAAGTAAAATACTGTTTATCCTTCTGTTTTCCTCTTTTGGTTTCCTAAATGGCAGCCATGCTACATTGGTTCTTAAATAGAAATTAGCGATATGTATACCACGTATACCAATATAGACCCTTTGATCACTCATGGTGCAGTGTTTTGTTCTCTGCATTTTTGATTTACAAATATACATTCTGTTGCAGAAATGTTCTTGTTCTCTGACGTTGTTTACTCAGAAGAACCACTCTCACGGCAGGTGAAGATTTTTATCTGTTATTTTTCCGTGCAAGGATCGGTTACATACATAATAATTCTGGAGCTGAGAGGTTCTGTTAGGCTTCAGTTTGAACTGCTGCTGAAATAATTCTGGAGCTGAGAGGTTCTGTTAGGCTTCAGTTTGAACTGCTGCTGAAATAATTCTGGAGCTGAGAGGTTCTGTTAGGCTTCAGCCCCTCTGGACTTGCTGTGTTTTTTCTGGAGATGGCTTTTTTTCCTTCTTTTTTTAAAGAACCTCATTTGTTGTTGTGAGCTCAACAATAAACATCTTACCTGCTGCAGATAACTTTAAAGAGCCTCATTTCGTTGTTGTGGGCTGTTTGTGGATCAAACGAGCGGAGAGTGAAGCGCGGAGGATCTGGATCGTCGCTGTTTGGTGCCTGTTTTCACACCGAGAGCTGTTTGTGGATCAGACGAGCAGAAAGTGAAGCGCGGAAGAGAGCTGTTTGTGGATCAGACGAGCGGAGAGTGAAGCGCGGAGGATCAGGATCGTCGCTGTTTGGTGCCTGTTCCACACTGTTGGGGAGCTACTTGTGGATCAGACGGGCAGAGAGAATCGTGCGCCGCTGAGGATCAGGAGCTGCTGTTGCTGTTGTTTGGTGCTGTTCACGCTGTTGTCCCTTTGCTGTCCTGATACAGGCTACAATCATGCCTTTAATTTTAAGAGGCATTTCTGGCATCACACTCTGCTGTTTGCTGCAAACTGCTTGTTTCTACCCGTTGATTCTGGATCCAGCTTGTGTTAACCAGGACCACATCCATTCAAATTCATAGGGGGGCATCACACTCTATCACACAAACTGTAGTTGGGCTTCCTCAAAGGAACTGTTTGCACACTTATGCCTCTTACCCACCGCACAACTGCAAACGCGCCTGCCGCCCCCTTTTTGCCGCTGGTCACGGTCCCACTGGCCACTGAACACCGTCTGATGACGTACACTAGGGGGTAGCAGAGGGAGGGGTCTCTGGCTTGTTTTCCGGGTTCAGTTGTTGTTTTAACTGCACCTCCGACGGTCTTCGATGAGATTAAAACTTTTTTTTATGTTTGGGGTGATCTACACTGGAGAGTACAGCAGCCTGTCAGCAGCAACTGTAAAAATGCCACGTTTCTTACCGGAGTTTGGTTCCAATTCCTGGAGGCTGGATCCGGTGAGTTTAAAAAGTCCGAAAAAAGTCCCGTTGTGGTTGTGTAATCAGATAGCGAGGCTCTCCCGACTGTTTGCCGGATGCGTCGAGCCGCCAGAGATCAACATTTGGGACGTCTGCGGCTCGACGGCGACGCGCGCGTGCGTGTGCAGGCTGCCGTCGCGCCGCTTCGATCAGTTGAATCTCGCCGCTTCCTTGTTCCCCGTGACTCCACGCGTCTCCTCCATAGACTTTGAATGTAAACCGGTGTTATCCGGCCGCTTCGGCCGCCCGACGCCGGGGGCGGTGGGTAGGAGGCATTAAATTGTGACGCTTTATGGTCAGAGACTTTTCTGCATCATTCATATTACTGTCATTATTTTCAGTTCTCAGACTACCTGGAATCACTAAATCTTATCAACTCATCTGGATCTGCCCATCACTGCGACTTTCATTGTTTTTGGGCTCTGAATGATCGTATCTTCATTAATGTTTCACATGGTTCAATTATGGGGGCAAAATGTCACACTGTTAACTCCTGTAATTACACATCACTGACAAAGAAGTCAAGTAAATGTCTGATATTAATGTTGTTATTGATCTCAGGGATTCAGCCAAACCCAGGGCCAATCACTAACTACTGTACACCTAATGAGTTTAAAAATATTTCAGGTCTCCGTTTTCTGCATGTAAACGCTCGTAGCCTTCTAAAAAAACTTGATGAATTGAAAATCCTAATCACTTCTTCTGGGGCAGATGTGATCGTTATCTCTGAAACTTGGCTCAACAATTCTGTTTTGAAAAATGACTTGGCAATCAATGAATTTAAGATCTATCGTTGTGATCGTAATACAAGGGGAGGTGGAGTCGCTATTTACATCAGAGATTCTTTGGCTGCCAGGATTGCATCTAAAAAAACAATCGCAAACCAGTTTGAGGCTTTAGCTGTGAACATCACTTTGAAAGGAGGTCAGCCCTTAACTGTTGTTGGTTGTTATCGTCCCCCCTCCGCAACACCTGAAGCTCTGTCCTCCCTGACTGAATTCATAGGAAATTTAAAACACAATGAGATTGTTTTGGCTGGAGATTTCAACATTGATTGGAATAAGTCGACCCCCCTCTGTGATAAATTCAAGGAATGTTGCCTATCTCTCAATCTAACACAACTTATCGATTCTCCTACCAGACCAAACATAAAATGTCCCGAAAAATCTTCTATCTTAGATCTGTTTTTCACAAATGCACCTCACAAATTTCCTGGTATAGGTGTATTTGCCAACGTTTTGAGTGATCATTCCGTAATAGCAGCTCTTAGATCTACTAAACTTCCACCTGCTAAGCCCAGAATAATTCAAAAAAGGGATTTGAAACGTTTCAGTGAACAGTCATTCCTTTGGGATCTATCCCTCTTTGATTGGCAACGTATCCTACAAATCAATGACGTGAACACCGCTTGGAACTATTTTCACAATAGTTTCATTCTCTTTGTAAACAAACACGCACCTTTCCGGCAGTTCAGGATAAAGAGCCGTGACAGCCCCTGGTTTACTCCTGAACTAGCTGATCTCCTGCACTGGAGAGATCATCTTTGGGCCGCAGCAAGAAAATCACACTCAGACACTGATTGGTTGAAATTTCGGCAGCTAAGGAATAAATGTACAACTGCCATCAAAGCCGCAAAACGTAACTACTTCTTATCTCAGACCTCCAAAAATCTAAACGATCCTAAAAAATTCTGGAAAACCATCAAATCTCTCTCAGGCACCCCCCAATCATCTGACCTCCCATCACAATTTCTTGTTGACTCTGTTCCTGTGTCAAATAAGCACGAGATCCTGAACTGTTTCAATAAACATTTTGTTGCTTCTAGTTCATTATTTGACACAGTTACAAACGGAAAATCAGCCACTTTATCTAATAATCAAACTTCTACAAATCAAATCCCTCCTACAAGTCAACCATCTGTTAATCACACCTTCTCTTTTTCTCCGTTCTCAGTCAGTGAGGTAAATAAACTGTTAAATGATCTTGATCCTAAAAAATCTGCAGGTCCAGATGAACTTCCACCTTACTTCTTAAGGCTGGCTGCTCATATCATCACAGTCCCTGTGACCCACATCTTTAATCTGTCCATAAGCCAAAACACCATTCCGGATGCTTGGAAAACAGCCTTTGTTCTTCCTTTGCTGAAGGGAGGTGACCCCACCTCATTGAACAATTATCGACCGATCTCTAAACTCTGCATCTTAGCCAAGGTTCTAGAAAAACTGATAAACTCTCAGATCAAAAACTATCTGGACTCATTTAACATCTTACCTCTTCATCAATCTGGTTTCAGGAAAAAACACAGCACAACAACTGCTTCTCTGAAGGTTCTGAATGATGTTGTTGAAGCATTGGATGCTAAGGACTATTGTGCTGCACTTTTCTTAGACCTGTCTAAAGCTTTTGACACTGTGGATCATAACATCCTGTGTCATAAGCTCTCAGAAATCGGTTTCTCTGATCACACCATCGGTTGGTTTTCTAACTATCTTTCCAATCGGAGGCAATGTGTTCAACATAACGGTACTTTTTCCAGCTATTTAACAGTTAAAAATGGTGTACCACAAGGCTCAGTTTTAGGACCCACTCTCTTTACAATCTACATAGCTAATGTAGGTCACTGCATCCCTGATGCATCCTTACATTTCTATGCTGATGATACAGTTGTTTATTGCCGAGCTAAAACAGTAGCTAAGGCTTTCCAGTTACTGCAATCCGCTTTTGACATCATCCAGTCAGATTTGTTCCGTCTCAAACTTGTCCTAAATGCTGATAAAACAAAAGGGATGTTTTTTTCAAATAGGAAGGCGGTTCCAGCAGATCCTCCTCTGATTTTATCTTCAAATGGTGTCCCTATTGAGTTTGTTGATTCCTATAAATATCTGGGTATCCTGATCGATTCACATCTCTCTTTTAAACTCCACGTGGAAAACCTAGTGAAGAAACTGAAAGTTAAACTGGGTTTCTTTTTCAGAAACAGATCATGTCTATCTGCAGACTGGGGTGGTGGTTCCCCTATTTAAAAAGGGGGACCGTAGGGTGTGTTCCAACTATAGGGGGATCACACTCTTAAGCCTCCCTGGTAAGGTCTATTCAGGGGTTCTGGAGAGGAGGGTCCGTCGGATAGTCGAACCTCGGATTCAGGAGGAGCAGTGTGGTTTTCGTCCTGGTCGTGGAACACTGGACCAGCTCTACACCCTCAGCAGGGTCCTGGAGGGTGCGTGGGAGTTTGCCCAACCAGTTTACATGTGCTTTGTGGACTTGGAGAAGGCATTCGACCGCGTCCCTCGGGGGGTTCTGTGGGGGGTACTCCGGGAGTATGGGGTACCAGGCCCTTTGATAAGGGCTGTTAGGTCCCTGTACGACCGGTGTCAGAGCTTGGTCCGCATTGCCGGCAGTAAGTCAGGCTCGTTTCCGGTGAGAGTTGGACTCCGCCAAGGTTGCCCTTTGTCACCGATTCTGTTCATAACTTTTATGGACAGAATTTCTAGGCGCAGCCAAGGTGTTGAGAGGATCCGTTTTGGTGACCTTAGAATCGCTTCTCTGTTTTTTGCAGATGATGTGGTCCTACTGGCTTCATCAGTTCGTGATTTACAACTTTCACTGGAGCGGTTTGCAGCCGAGTGTGATGCGGCCGGGATGAGGATCAGTTCCTCCAAATCCGAGGCCATGGTCTTGAGCCGGAAAAGGGTAGCATGCCCTCTCCGGGTCGGGGAGGAGGTCCTGCCCCAAGTGGAGGAGTTTAAGTATCTCGGGATCTTGTTCACGAATGAGGGAAAACTGGAGCGTGAGATCGATAGGCGGATAGGTGCAGCGTCCGCAGTGAAGCGGGCGCTGTACCGGTCTGTCGTGGTGAAGAGAGAGCTGAGTCAAAAGGCAAAGCTCTCAATTTACCGATCGATCTACGTTCCCACCCTCATCTATGGTCATGAGCTTTGGGTTATGACCGAAAGAACAAGATCTCGGATACAAGCGGCTGAAATGAGTTTTCTCCGCAGGGTGGCTGGACTCTCCCTTAGAGATAGGGTGAGAAGCTCAGTCATCCGGGAGGGACTCGGAGTAGAGCCGCTGCTTCTCCACATCGAGAGGAGCCAGTTGAGGTGGCTCGGGCATCTGGTTAGGATGCCTCCTGGACGCCTCCCTGGTGAGGTGTTCCGGGCATGTCCCACCGGGAGGAGACCCAGAGGAAGACCCAGGACGCGCTGGAGGGACTATGTTTCTCGGCTGGCCTGGGAACGCCTTGGGATTCCCCCGGAGGAGCTGCTCCAAGTGGCTGGGGAGAGGGAAGTCTGGGCCTCCCTACTTAGGCTGCTACCCCCGCGACCCGACCCCGGATAAGCGGAAGAAGATGGATGGATGGATGGATCATGTCTATCACTGAATGTTAGGAAACGCCTTGTATCTGTGACTTTCCTTCCCTCCATTGATTACGGTGACATTCTCTACATGAATGCTCCTACAAGCACCCTGCGGATGTTGGATGTTGTCTATCATGGTGCACTAAGATTCATAACTGGTTGTGATTATCGTACCCACCACTGCACCCTGTATTCACTGGTTAACTGGACATCATTAACCTCACGCAGACTCTTCCACTGGTACATTTTCATCTTCAAATCACTTCTTGGTCTGCTGCCCTCATACATCTCCTCCTACATGTCTTTGCGTGAGTGCAGCTACAGCGTGCGCTCTCAGGACATGATTACCTGCAGTGTTCCGTCAGTGAGGACTGAACTTGGAAAAAGGGCCTTCTCCTACTCCGCTCCTGCTTCATGGAATATCTTACAAAAAGATCTGAAGCTCTCGAACTTGACTTCTCTAAATGGTTTTCAGAATCTGTTGGAATCCTGGCAAAAACCAATGCAGATTTGTTCCTGTCTTTGATTTTATACATATACCTTATAATGTTTTGCTAGTTTTTTGATACTTTGTTAAAAAAAATATATATATATATATATATATATATTTTTTTTCTCTCTTTTGTTTTCTATTGTTTATTGTTTGTTTGTTTATTGTTTATTGTTTAAGGAAATTCTACCATTGCTGTTCATTGTTCTTTAGTTTTAGCAGGTCGCTTTCGTAAATGAGCCCATGAGGTTCAAAAGATTTACCTGACTAAATAAAGGTTGAATGAATGAATGTAT
>JBBPBX010001056.1:35306-45315 GCA_038048925.1 Garcialebias charrua | reverse complement strand
TTTTTGAGGAGCTTGGCAGTAGTCGTAAGTACAGCTTCTTTATGACCTACTTTTGACTGTTACTGGTGTTCTTACCATAAGCTAACAAATGTATTTTATTTATGACTCTTAAAAAAAAAAAACAATTCACTAGTTGTACCAGATGTACTAGTTGCAGTTTTTTATTATAATTTTTTTTGTTTCCAAAATAATGATCAGACTTAATGTGTTGATTCTATACCATTATTAATTCTTATTTTATATTGTAATGAAGCAAGAAAAACACCAAAAAAAACATATACTGTGCCTCATAATTTTTTTTATTAAAACTCGTCAAAAAAAAATCTACAGTAATATTACAACATGACAATCAATCCTAAACAGACATTGGTATCATACACAGTAGTTAGGTATAACTTGACCTGCTGTCCTTATTCAGTACAGTAGATTATTATTATTATTATTATTGTTATTATTATTATTATTATTATTATTATTATTATTATTATTATTATTATTATTGTTATTATTATTATAATAAAGGTTTAGGATCCTTATTGTGGACATTAGAGTTGAAGTTCTAAAGTTTTTAATTTCTGATTTTCTTTTCTAAAATTTGTATTAACTAGTATTTTCACTACTTGTTCAAAATGTGGGGAAATGCAGTGCAGTGTGCTTACAAGCTGGCATATCAGTCACAAATGTGGTGAATAAAAAGACATATGACTGCCTGGGTTTTTTAATTATTTAAAGTGAAACCATTCCAGGAGGTCGTTACTACATTATGACTAACCACAATACTGTACATAATGTTGGCCTTCTAAAATGGAATGAATAATAGTCTATAGGTTAAATGTTGCATTTAGTATAAATTAGTGACTAACATTCTGTAAGACAAACTCGGTCCCTCTAAACTTATTGAATGTTATTGATTACGTTATGTAACATTTACACTTGTTTCTTCTTTAGTTCTCTCTACTTGCTCCATTACTGTTGATTATTTTTAGGGAAAATGACAGTTGAGCAGAAGCAAGTGTTTTTAATGAAGACATAATTTGTTTATCACCTTTACATAGAATATTTTGCCTACATCTTGCTATTAAAACTAAATATTTATTTTTAGATTTTTTTTTTAGGATTACTGGAGCTTTGAACACTGCCTCCACTGCATTAGTTTGTCAAACTCTCAAATTTTGACAAAAAAACAAAATATAATAAGTTCTAAAATGTATCTGGAAAACACATGCAAATAAAATACATTTGGTTTTATTTAGTGGTGTGGCTATGATTTAAGCAGGATAATGACTATATTTTTTGTTGAGGGGGGCTGCGGCAGCTCGGTGGCCAGTGCAGCACTCTTGTAATCCTGAGGTTGCAGGTTCAAGCCCAGGTTGCATCAGGATGGGCATCCTGTGTAAAACAAATAGCCGCATCTTTCATGCAAGTTTGCTCAGTGTAATAATCACCCCTGAAGATGGCACCATCCAAAATAAACTTGCTAATGACTGGAATTTGGCATGCACCTTCAATGGCATTATTATACACATACAATGTTATAACGTCACATAGGTAGTAAATAGTAAGATAGGCTGCTTCCATTCTAAACATTTGCATTTCAAATATCATATGTACTGTACATTTTTACAAATGTTTGCTTTTCCATCAATATATTTTTGTCTGCTTTAACAGTACTGTAACAGTATTTTTTTTTTAAATTGATGGCAAAAACACTTTGATAAATTACCTTTTTTGTCAAATTAGATGAAGTGCTTTACTGCAGAGAAACCCTGTTTGAGTATTTTAACTTATTTAGCAAAACAATGTAAGTAATTATGCTCATGCTATGCAGGAACATAGCCAATTGTAGACCCCTTGCAGTTGTTTGGCCTTTAGCCATTTGTGGATCAAGAAGGAAGTTGAACCATCTGCCACTACAGTATATTTAACCCCTAAATACTCTCAATAACCATCTTCTTTTGCCACAAGAAGTTATTCTGCTGCTTAGAAAATGTGAAGATCACCCCCTTTGCGTCAGTTATACATCGGGAAAATAAAGCAACCAATGGTCAAAAGGATGGCCCAGCTCAGAAGAGCAACATCATCAGGCCAGGACTCTGGGGTTAACACTCATCTTCAGGCCAGGGGTCACTCTTTCAGAGATGAAGATGTTCACATCCTTGATGGAGAGGAACGGTGGTTCGATAGAAGAGTAAAAGAAGCCGTCTTTGTGAAGAGAACCTGCTTGTTGTTGAACATGGCGAAGACCTCCATGTCCAGTTGTCCCTTTCCAATATTATTATTGCTAGTAACAGTCCTCTGTGAATAGCAAGCACCCATCAGGACACTAACGATCAGTTGTTAGGCTGATGGTCCACCGCATTTGAACAACTAGTTTTGGCTGTCACCAGCAGACACGTGGATCCACTATGAGAAGGTGCTATTTATAAGACTGAGTTTGTTGCATCTCCTCAGACTGAAGAAGTATTTTGGATAAGAGACACAATGTTTCAACAAAGAAGAATCTGTCCAGAGGCCCAGACAACCTGGTTAGATGTGTGAGGAAGACATGTTTTGCCACAAAAACACACTTGACTTTTGTCTTTTTTTCAACAGCTGTTAAATACCATACCATACCATTTTATTTATAGAGCACTTAAAACAGCAACAAGGCCAACCAAAGTGCTGTACAAACAAACGAAAAAAACAGGCATCACATAAGCAACATACAAATTGAAGTAAAATCAGAATATAGACATAAAAACGTTGCAGATAATAAATATATCGACTAACCTGTGTGAAGCAAACATGTTCAAACACAGATCATCTGGTGTTGAAAGCTACAGAATAGTACTGAGTTTTTAAACGGGATTTGGAAACCCAGAGGGAGGGGGCCTGTCTGACAAGCAGGGGTAACCTGTTCCAACGTCTTGGGCCTGCTACAGAGAAGGCCATGTCACCTTTGCGCTTAAGATGAGTTCCTGGAACTGTGTGGAGCAACTGGTCCGCTGACCTCGGAGAACGTGGTGGGACATACGGCTCTAGCAAATCAGTGAGATATGAGTCTACTGCTTATTTTTTGGCATACAGGTCAAGGTTTCTTTATTGTCATTCACATTGCATGTGATACATGTGGTGGAACAAAATTGTGTACACAGGGTCCCAGTTGCATCCAACAAAAGTATAAATTGTAAAATAAAAACTGTACCGTAATAATCAAAAAAGGCATTCAATACAGGATCAACTGGACTTGATCCTGTATTGAATGCCTTTTTTTATTTTATCATGTCCTGGACGACTGAGAATCTTCACCAGCATGTACCGTAATAAGATCTAAGATATTAACTAAGAATACACTAAACACTGGCTGTTTACAGTTTTCCTTTCTTCTGTCTTGACCTTACTGTATTATTATTTGTGTTTAGATGTTCTACCATTATCTGTGTTTACAGCACTTTGGTTGGCCTCGTTGCTGTTTTAAGTGCTCTATAAATAAATTGGTATGGTATTAGAACCTTGCAAAGTTATTTCGTACCACAATGTGCTAATTCACTAATGTGTAGGTCTAGGATTATCCATCAACATTTTGTTGCTGTTCATAACATTTGGTATTATGGCAATGACAATAAAGTTTACAATTATTATAATAGTGCAAAACAGTACACCAAACAACAGCAGCCGGAACATGAGTCTGTGTGAGCAGATGAGTATGAATGAACACAGCAGCATGAAATAAATTAGCAGCATGAGAGCAGCGGCACAAATCATCAATAAAAAAATAAACATTAGACAGTTAAAACAGTTTTTGCCCAAATATAGCGCAGACCAATACTGAAGCTTTTAATTGTATCCAAGATCCTGTAGCGCTCTGCACTCTTTTGTTATGCCTTGTGGGGTGGTGTCAGGAGGTTGTAAAGCATTAACTACTACGTATATAGAGTATTTGAACAGATTTATAATAGTTAATTTTTTTCTACTTTTTTCCTATTTCAACACAAGAAAACAAACAAAAATTATATTGCCTTTGCATATATGTGTGAGCATAGTTTTGAATATGAGCAAACAAACATTTTGAAAGGTATTTACCTAAAAGCCCTCAGACATTTACTCACTGGAAATATACAGGTATGCATGCCATACCAAACTATGAAAATGAAACCACAGAAAATAGATACATTGATGATTTGATACATATATAAATAAGTAGATTATGATAAAAAAAAATACAAAATAAAAAGACAATCTCTTTTTGCCATTGCAGTTTTAAGCACCAAAATAAATAAATAAATAATAAATTATTTTTTTTTAAATACTTACACGGGCCAAAATATTAGGACCAATGTCAAAAAAAGTAAGGTCCAGTGCTTGTCTTGTTACAACGCAGTGTCCTTCTGGGTAAACCTGGGAATCAGCCCAATTTACAGACACTCCAATTCACAATCTGCTCAAAAGTAGGACCCTTATGTTTACAAAAGCCAGTTTGTTCTACTTGATCAACAACTGGTCAGACACTATTAATTATTTTGAATTTTAGCCAGAAACCACCC
The DNA here is from genome assembly GCA_038048925.1 of Garcialebias charrua. NCBI lineage: Eukaryota > Metazoa > Chordata > Actinopteri > Cyprinodontiformes > Rivulidae > Garcialebias > Garcialebias charrua. The sequence goes on along the minus strand of JBBPBX010001056.1, from coordinate 40,792 downwards.
GTTAATCTTTCTGTTCAATAATTTTAATTACTGTATATTATGCTATTGCATTCATACAAATTTTCATGTCCAAATGCTTGTGGGCCTTAGAATTGAGATATTTTCTCATTTATTTCTTCAACTTAGTAAAGCTCGTCACAAACAGGAAGTTAATACTGTTGGTGTTTCAAGATGCAGCTGCTCTCTGGTTGCTTTCAATGATTCTGTCATTCCACTGAAAGCGCGTGCCAAAGCTAAAAAGCCTTCTCAAATAACACCTTTTTGCATAAGACATACAGGAACACAAGCCTTAAGGGTTATATGCAGCATGAGATAAGAGCTACCTCATTCCATTGGTTTTTGAATTGACGTGCAGATGTGGAAACACCACTGATAATGTACAATATTCTCTATGTTTAATCCCTGGAAAATCTTCTCAAGAAACGACGACTGGCACCAAACATCCATCCTTTGCTTTGTGTTGAGTCCACGAACCGAATGTTCTCTATGCAGAACATAAGGCTATTGTCTGTTTCACCAAGCTCACTTCTAAACAAAGGCAGTAAAATCACAATGAAAAGCTCAGGAATAGGAAAAAGGTATTCAAATGTTAATGTTAAGACTTTCAGGCTTCAAAGTTGTCTTTCCGCATAGAGCACATATCTCAATTTTCCATAGCTTTATCTTGCTGCATGTGAAATGGTTTTAAAAAAATGTGAATAATGATATAAACAGCCCAAATTGTATATGCCCTGAATAGTGACTTAATATTCCTAAAGAAATGCCATTGTCAAGGTGAAAGACAAGGAGAGACCCACCTGTGACCAGGTTGACAGGTGGTCTGGGCTTTATAATGTTGCTGTTGAGAGGATGTGGGATATTTATAAAAGGACAAATGTGTTGCTTTTTTATTTAGAACTCCATGACAGGTGGGAGCTTGACAGGGGAGTGAGGCAATCAGTCTCCTCATCAATCCCTGTCTTCTACCTTTATCTGTGGCAGCTGGTGTGACACCCACTGTTGTTTTCCTCATAGGTGGCCCTCTTTCTGCATCAAAGGTTACACAATTCAACTTGCATACAATAAAAGAACCAACAACACTTTTATTGTTTGACGTATTGAATCTAAGAATGTCTAACTACTAATAATGTGTTTGCGTTTAAAATAAAAATAACACCTTCTCATTTTATTTCCAATAAATTAATTTCAACTAGTAGCATTGCTGTCTTGCTGTTGTTAATGAGCTGTTTAAGCATCTGTAGTTTATTCGTGATTAGGTGGACTCCATGTTAACTTTGACACATTTGAAGGAATACATTAATCATGCAACCTTTATTTATTCAGGTTAATCCAATTGAACCTCTGGGACTCCTTTACAAGAGATACCTGATTTTAACAATGTCAATGTCAATTTTATTTATATAGCACATTAAAACAACCGAAGCCGACCAAAGTGCTGTACAGTTAAAAAATAAAATAAAAACAAAAGAGTAAAATGCATCTAGTGCCACTGAAACATAATAAAGTTATCAGTAAATATACAACAACAATAAAATCTGCTAAAAATGTGTTCTCATACTCTGCGAGGATCAAATGCCAAGTGAAACAGATGAGTCTTGAGCAAAGATTTAAAAGTGTCAACAGTCTGAGCGGTCTTTAAATTCTCAGTTAGACTGTTCCACAGCTTTGGAGCAGCAACCGCAAAAGCCCGATCACCTCTAGATTTCATTTTGGATCTGGGGACATCTAAGAGAAACTGGTTGGTAGACCGGAGTGCTCTTACAGGAGTGTAGATGTTGATAAGATCACATAAATATGACGGGGCCAGACCTTTTAAGATTTTAAAAACAAGCAATAAAATCTTAAAATCAATCCGATAGTGGACAGGGAGCCAGTGAAGGGATGCCAGGACAGGGGTTATATGTTCATATTTTTTAGTTGAAGTTAAAAGACGAGCTGCTGCATTCTGGACAGATTGTAAGCGGTGCAAAGATGATTTGTCTAAACCAACATACAATGAATTACAATAGTCCAAGCGAGAGGTAATAAAAGCGTGAATCACTTTTTCAAGGTCTCTGAAAGAGAGACAAGACTTCACCTTGGCAATGAGTCGTAGCTGGAAGAAACTGGATTTAACAACAGCATTTATCTGTTTGTCTAATTTAAAAGCACTGTCAAAAATAACTCCCAGATTCCTGACATTGGAGTGGCTGTATGAAGCCAAGGGGCCAAGAACATTTAGGGTGTTACATTTGCCAAAGCTGATGACTTCTGTTTTATTTTCATTTAGATTTAGAAAATTAAGTTTTAACCAGATTTTAATGTCATTCAGACAGTCCAAGAGTGGATCCAGTGGAGTGACCCTGTCTGACTCAATTGGAAGATATAACTGTGTATCATCAGCAAAGCAGTGAAAAGGAATGTTGTGTTTTCTAAAAATGGACCCCAAAGGCAACATGTACAAATAAATAAAAAAACAAAGAGTGATGACAACAGTAGACAACAAAGACAACAGTAGACAATCATAAAAAGCATACAAATTCAGAAGAACAATAAAAAGAAAATTATATTAAAAAGTTAAATGTAAACAGCTAGATTGTAAAGCGATGTAGAAAACTAAAAACAGGAACATGTCTGCATTGGTTCTTGCCAGGAATTTAGCAGATGTTTGAAGCCACTTGGAGAGGTCGAGACCTTCAGATCTTTTTGCAAGATATTCCAGGAAACGGGAGCGGAGTAGGAAAAGTCCCTTTTGCCAAGTTCAGTCCGCACTGAGGGAACACTGCATGTAATCATGTCCTGAGAGCGCACGCTGTAGCTGCACTCACACAGTGACACGTAGGAGGAGATATATGAAGGCAACAGACCAAGAAGTGATTTAAAGATGAAAATGTACCAGTGAGAGAGTCTACAAGAAGTTAATGATGACCAGTTAACCATTGAATACAGGGTACAGTGATGGGTACGGTAGTTACAGCCAGTTATGATCCTTAGCACACCATAACAGACAGTGTCCAACATTTTCAAGATGCTTATAGGGGTGTTCATGTAAGTAACGTCACCATAGTCTATGGAGGGAAGGAAAGTTGCAGTTACAAGGTGTTTCTTAGCATTCAGAGTTAGACAGGATCTATTTCTGAAAAAGAAACCCATTTATCTTTCATTTTCCTTCCCAAGTTTTCCATGTGGAGCTTAAAAGAGAGATGTGAAGAAATTAAACTTATTAAAATTATTTACTCCCATTGCACTTGTAAACTGCTAATCTATGGTTTTGAGAGATCACCAAAAAACAGTCTAGAAACAATGGTCATTGTGAACACATTAATAAAATATCCTAACTTTTAGTTCCTATTATTTTTCAAAGTCACAGCAAAAGCATATTTGATTTAACACAATACAGTACTTCTGAAAAAATAAAATAAAAATAGTTGTGCTCCTTTTACATACCCATGTCTTGTTAAAAATGTCCTATTAAACATGCTTACTGGGTAAATTTACAGTTTTTAAACCTAAGGCATGATTCCATTACAAATATTCCTTCATTTAATTATAATAATATTCACCAACAGCAGTAGAATACTTCAAAAAGAATAAAACTAAACTAGCCTTACTTTTCAGGTCCGAAAAAAACTTCAATTTTTATTAAAATTAAAGGAAAATGCACTATAGAAAGCATATGATTCTGAGTTTTTCCAACATATAACAAAGACTCTACTGCGTTGATGTTTTTTTTTTAAGGTCTAGGTCACATTTCTAAGTTTCCTTTTCACTTTCAGATGGTTTGGCAGCTCTTTCTTTCTCCATCAGCTCCTTGACCTTGATTGGCATGTTGGCAGTGATCACTTACACGGTGAGTTGAGACCTGCCATATTTCTTTTGCATTGTTTTGTGCTTCATTAATGAAGTGATGTACATATGCATGATAATTACAGCAAATCATTCAATGAAAAGGCTTTCATATCCTGACACCTCTGTAGCATAAACAGCATGTGTGCATGAACAAGTCTGACTTAAAAAAAAAATCTGGAAAGACTCAAAGGAAATTAAATATGATTCACTTACCTTTTTATGGTTACTAATGCATGTTTTTACATGTACTTTTTAGAGTCACTAAAATGAGCTAAATAGTTGCCATTATTGTTAGAATGTATCAACTGATTTAGTGGTGGTTCAGTAATAGTAGTGCTTTGTAATTTTATAGCTCTAACATTCAATTGATCAATTTACCTAGACTGCTGTCTACACTTTAGCACTTGACTTTTTATTATGTATGGATGCCCCTTTTTTAATATATATATATATATATATATATATATATATATATATATATATATATTATATATATATATATATATACCGTATTCGTCGGCGTATAAGTCGCACCGGAGTATAAGTCGCACCAACCTAATTATGCCCAATTAAATGGAAAAATCAACGTATAAGTCGCACCGGCCTATAGGTCGCACCTCACGTGAACTGGTGTTTTGCCCAAAATGGACTGGCTGCCAAATTGTTTGGAAGGACTTTTGACAAGATTATCACATAAAAACTACAGTATTTTGTTTGATGTGTCTTAATTAATAAATGAACATTATTTTGGACTGGCTGCCAAATTGTTTGGAAGGACTTTTGACAAGATTATCACATAAAAACTACAGTATTTTGTTTGATGTGTCTTAATTAATAAATGAACATTATTTTGGACTGGCTGCCAAATTGTTTGGAAGGACTTTTGACAAGATTATCACATAAAAACTACAGTATTTTGTTTGATGTGTCTTAGTTGAACTTTTCATTAATAAATGAACATTATTTTTTTATATTTTGTGTCTTTCATCATTTATCTTTAAAGATAAACACATAAAAATATATTTTTATTAGCTGACATTACAGTAAAAAACGTGTCTCAGTTTAAAATGAGGCCAGAAACAGATACTGTATTTATTTTATGGTTTTTATTTATTTATTCAAGTGTAGGTACTATAAAGGGTTTCTTAGCGCTCATAGCGGCCGAAACTGGTACTGCACCATTTTTTGAGCTTTTGACCAAAGTCACATTATGACCAAAATGTTGGAAAAATCGACGTATAAGTCGCACCGGCCTATAAGTCGCAGGGCTTAGAAATGTAGGCAAAAAGGTGCGACTTATACGCCGGAGAATACGGTATATATATATTTATATACAGCTAGGCTTGTTAGCATGTTATCTGTTGCTTCTCCGGCCCAGCTCGCTGTCTGCTGCTTCACAGTGTCATTTTCCTTCGTCCATCCGTCGCTCCACAAAACCGCCGTTCAGCTCCTGCTCATGTATCCGAGCGCAGGAACCTCTAAACGGACACTGTCCGTCCGAACCCAGCTCTTGAGGCCGGAGCTAACTGGCTAAACAGCCGAACACCGCCAAACACTGCGTAATTGGCTTCAAAATAATAATAATAATAATACTTTATTTATAAAGCCATTTAAAACAACCACAGCTGCAACAAAGTGCTGTACACATGAAATCAAGA
>JBBPBX010001056.1:25061-35164 GCA_038048925.1 Garcialebias charrua | reverse complement strand
GATATATAGATATATAGATATATAGATATATATATAGATATATAGATATATAGATATATATATAGATATATAGATATATATATAGATATATTTATATATATATATATATAGTCCATTAATATATATGGTACCTGTATTTTGACTGCCTTTGCATTCTGCAGTTTTTCACTTTTTCTCCCCCAAGAAGATCAGAAAAATTGACCTGTTAATGGTGTCCATTTTTCATGGCTGTTATCTTGGTAACTAGACTGTGAATATTCCCCGAAGCTGCTTGTGCTGGTGTCATAGGCGCAGAGCGCATAATGGCGCCTACTGCAGAAGATAGAAAAAAATTGTAGAAAAAAAGAAACTCTGGGATTAAATCTGAGAGTGAGAGTAAAAGTGACAGCCAACCTCAATCTATCCAGTTTCTGTTAAGCTCAAAGAGTCCTGTTTGACAAATTACACAACAATCAAATGTGGAGCTCTTAATAAATAATACACAAACAAGTCAAGTAAGTTGTAGAACCAGTCTCCATTTAGGACATATAATCTGTCTCAGCTGGGGTTTTATCCACTGTTTTCACCTACCTCTTAACAGTTGTCTATATAGTGGATAATTACTCAGTTTAATTGGACAATGGTACTGTGCTTATTTGCTCTGACCAGTGTTGCTATGGACTCTGTAAAAGCTCTGAGGAAATCAAAACTCCCACTGTGGCCTGATTTTTGATCTTTTTGTTCGGTTGAATTCAGTCAGAGGAATGAGCCCTTAAGGCAACAACAGCAGCTGGGTCTTCCTTTTTTGTAGTGACAGACCACAGAAAATACTCTGTTTGCTTTCGTGTGCATTATCTGCTATCTCTAGTAATCAGTAAAACTCTTCATAGTGGAAGTCAATCCATATTGACAACAATCTTTGTGATTGATCATGTTGCACAATTATTTTTATTGCTGTTTAGCCTGGAATACTAGTGACTTGGTAGTGGTTATGCACTCCATGATTCCTCTACAAATGTATCTCTGCACAGAACTGTCCTGCTACCTTTAGTGCAAACTCAATATTTCTGCTCTACTGTATCTCTGCTGCTTTTGCTCTGGAAAAACAGGTATTGAGAACAACATCTGACCTAAAAATATGATAAGAGCTATGCCTGCTGATTGACACATCCCAGTCCATTTTAAATTAGCTGCAGTAATGGGGCTAAAGGAGCTTGGCCCATTATTTTCCAAAGCGAAATAGAAAAACTCAAAATGCTTTCTGTAGAATGAAGTAGGTCTTGCTACTCATCTCATTTTGCTTTCTTGAGTAGACGCCAGCTCTCTAAGTATTGTATAGCATTAGTGTTCATGGAATTGACCTGGTTCTTCTTCATTCTTCCCAAACAGCTGGTATAGGCATCCCAGGTTGTGACATTTCCAATATCCATGGGGGCAACATTTCCACAATGGAGGTCAATTAGTTAGCTAGTTGTCACACTCTCAGCTAGATGCCATGGTTAGACTGAAGCAAATGTGTAGTTCTGTTTGTAAGTTAAGCTTGAAGGTGGAGTTACTATGTCACAGAACTTCAAAATTTCAGACCTTTTCAAAACCTCCTAAAAAATGTAAAATACTTTAACTCTACTATTCAGGGCAAATTAAGTCTCAATCTTTTAACATGATTTTGCCAGCTGCTGTCTAACACAGTGGTTCCCAAAGTGTGGGTTGTAAAACACCACATTTGTAATTAGTTATTTTTTTCATCCATTCATTATTGTTACCCGCCTCTTCCTTTTCGGGTCACAGTGGTCACTGCTGCCCATATCCAGCAGTCACTGTGCGAGAGATGTGGGACACCCTGGACAGGTGGCAAGTCCATCACAGGAACACATAGAGACAAACGAGACAAACAACCGTTCACTCTCTCACTCACACCTAGAGACAATTTACCGTAGAGTTACCAATCAGTCTAACATGCATGTTTTTGAACTGTGGGAGGAAACCGGAGTACCTGGCGAAAACCCATGCATGCACAGAGAGAACATGCAAACTCCACCCAGAAAGGCCCCCGGCTGGGAATTGACGCGTCGACCTTCTCGCTGAGAGGCATTAGCTTTACAGACTGTGCCACCGTACCGCCTAATTTTTAACCATTAGTTAAAATTATTTTCAGAAACAGATTTTGATTAAGATTATAATAGCACATTTTTGCATTAATTGTTGTAAAATGTGAAAAGAAGTACTGTCGTTATAAATGAATAAAAATATAACAATTGTTTAAGGCTGTTTTTGCTGACACAATTTCCTTTAATTGCCATTTTAGCAATGTGTTTACATTTTACTGAGCAATTTTCGTGAGCCTCTGCTACAGTTATTTATTTATTTATTTATTTTTTGAGTCTGAAGCAGAATATGTTTGAACAACCATAATGCTATTTTATCGTGCAAGACACATGAATGTTATGACAATGATTTTAGTACTTTCTCAAAGAAAAACATTAAAATGACTAATCACACTACTGCCTATGTCCTTTGCACAGCATGTCTTCAGGTTCCTTCAATGATATTTTCCACTTTACTTAATGATACCCAGAAGGAAGGGAAGTCAATGATCTCAACGTTCAGGCATCTAAAGAAGTCCATTAGCTAAATTTGAAATCTAACACATTTGCTTACAATTGTTGTGGCTGACATTTGCTTTACACTTTACTATCAGCATGGTGACATGTCATGCCTGCTCTTATGATTTTAATTACCATCTTGGAAATATATTTAATTTCTAAAGCATTTATTGTTTTGATATTAAAGGACAATGATAGTTTTTAATAGTATCATGAATTTGAGAAGGTTTTGATTATGTATTAAATTTATAATAATAATAATGTGTACTGTATGCATTATCATTGTATGTTCCCATACAATGGCTAAATTGGCTCTCTGCATTTAACCCACCCACCACCAGGTGAAGCAGTGGGCAGTTATTGAGGGTGCCCAAACAGCAACTGGGGATGAGGTGTCCTGCTCAGAGACACCCCGAGGTGTGCAGTGACTGGAGATAGAACCCGGGACCTTCGGGTCTCGAGTCGGCTGCCCTGCCTCTTTACCATCTCGGCCCCCAATTAACATACTGTATGTGGCTTTTTCAGTAGTCAAAGTATTTTTTTTAATTTATTTTTTTACCAGAAGATGAAGGGTTATTACAATTATGTCTAATAGCAATATTGCAGTTTGTTGTACTAATACAAAATAACATTTCAATTCACTTCAGTTTATTTATATAGCGCCAAGTCACAACAGAAGTTTTCTCAGGGTGCTGAACAAATACATTCATATACATTAAAAAAAGCCAATTAGTAAAGTTATCTGTATAAGGAAACTAGCAGATCGCGTTGAATCTTCACTTCTTCCCAGTCTCCCAAAATAACAGTAACATAATAAAAAATGTAAACAATCACAAACAGAATCCCAACCTATTTAACTACAATGTATTTAAATGTTGTCTTTATATCACCATAATTCATGCTCAGTAATCCAGGTATAAAATCCTACTATGTTCAGTCAGGTCATCTGGGTGGTTTCTTTATTTGTGCTGAGACGTTTCATCCTTCATCCAGAGGACGTCCTCAGTCTGAGAAGCCACCAAACAAAACTGATTTCCACAAACCACATACTCCATACATGCGCGTAGCCGGGGGGGTTCACGGGGTTCGAACGAACCGCCCACTTTGCCTATGAAGTCCCGCCTAGGGATTTTATGAGGGGCGGTTTGTTTAAAGGAAAAGTTGACTTGGAAAAAGCAACACGCCTCGGTGGTTCACTGGAAACGCGTCGGATTGCCGCTCCAAACCTTTTCTCGACTCGGGTTCGATCCTCACTTAGTTGAACTTATTTTACGTTTGTCTTTTATTGGATAAAAAATAATAAAAAGGAGTTAATATGCCTGTGGTTAACACAAACTCTTTTTTTTTTAATCCAATAAAAGACAAACGTAAAATAAGTTCAACCAAGTGAGGTTTGAACCCGAGTTGAGAAAAGGTTTGGAGCGGCAACCCGACGCGTTTCCAGTGAACCACCGAGGCGTGTTGCTTTTTCCAGGTCCACTTTTCCTTTAAACGAACCGCCCCTCATAAAATCCTGGCTACGCCCATGCCATAGTGGGAAAATAAACAGTTTGCTGGCACTAAATGGCCTCTGGGGCCCGCCCTCTCCCCCGTCAACTCCTCTGAGACAGTCATGCCAAAGTGTTTCAAAACACCAAAGTTTATGCTCAATAATCCAGGTATAAAATCCAACTATATTCAGAATTTTTTTGATTGAGGATTTTATTATTATTATTATTATTTTGATTGATTGAGGAAGTCCTTTGGAAGAAGGACAAAACATCTCAGCACAAAAAATAAATAAATAAACCGTGCAGATGACCTGACTGAACATTGTTGGATTTTATACATGGATTATTGAGCACGAACTTTGGTGTTTTGAACTACTTAGGCATGACGGTCTCAGAGGAGTTGACGGGGGAGAGGGCGGCCCCCAGAGAGGGTGGGCCCCAGAGGCCAGCTTAGTGCCAGCGAACTGTTTATTTTCCCACTATGGAGTATGTGGTTTGTGGAAATCAGTTTTGTTTGGTGGCTTCTCAGATTGAGGAAGTCCTCTGGATGAAGGATGAAACGTCTCATCACACAAAAAAGAAACCATCCCAGATGACCTGACTGAACATTGTTGGATTTGTCTTCATATATTTCTATTTAGTTATTCTATTATTTGTTTGCACTCTTTATATTGTAACAAAAATACTGTATTATCTAAATAAATGTCTGGCGGGGCTCAGACTCATTGTTTCAGAGCTCACGCAGTTTAGCTTCCATTCAAGTGCGTTATCTACCAGCTCAGTCTCACAAAATAACCAGCAACTAACACTGATTATCTCTGAATGGCAAATAATCATCCTGATTATTCATTTTTTTTTACTAATTATCATGCTTATTTTAGCTGGATTTTAAAAAGCAAAGAAAATTATCTTCTGACAGATTCCCAGATATAATTGTTGTGGTTTTCCAGCTTCATGGGAATAATTTTCTTGAGGTTACAAACTTTTAATGGAGAAGCTTTGTTGTTTTAGAATACCAGTCGATTTGTAAGCATTGTGTAACTACTGTTCTTCACAATCTTCTTCTTGAATAGTGGGGCTAGGGTCGCCCCACTTCCTCCTCTTTTTGGCTTTACCATCACCAATGCAGAAAGCAACAAAAGAAGAGGCTTGTGTAGGAAATCTGTATAGAAGTTCTCCCTGTTCCCACTCAGCAAGAGTCACCCAGTGCTTTTTTATCCAGTGCCTTCCATCTTAAGCCACCACACACACAGAATCACACACATTCCCTTCAAGTCAGCTAAGCTAACCCTGTTTATCCCTGACCCTTTGTCGCCATTCAAATCAACTTAATGAGCATGCATCATTACATGTAAAATGTAAACTCCTCCAGAAGTCATTTCATATTTCTTTGCACATTTGAAGGGAAAGGAAAGGAAAATGCTTCTCCGGGGATCTGGGACAGGTTTTCCTTTTATGAGTGTATTTGATATTCGGGACATGCTCTGGCCCTAAGAGCTCCATGATTCATTGCAGGAAGCGACATTCGCCCATAGCAGAGATCCACAGCAGAGACTAATAATAGTGTAGTCTGACTTTGTATCCCACGTGGCTCTCTTAATGCTACCTTAACACTCAGAACGTAGTAAAAGTTATTTTACCAAAGGGGAATAAAATAAAATAAAATCTACTCTGATGGTTTTGCCTGTTGAGAAGTAGGAATGTAGCAAATATTCAGTGGGCTGGATTTATCTCTTTGCAGAAGGTCTCTTTGTTTTATTATGTACTTATAAAATGACACTTCTGAGAGTTTGTAAAAGTGATATACAACAATGGCATTCTGCTTTCACTGTTAGTTTTATTGTTCATTCTGTTTCATGTTACTAAATATATCTGTCATTTTAATAAAGGGTTAGACATCCTGATTAAATATTGAAAACCATTCAGCCTAAAGTAGCTTTTAAATTTTGCCAATGCTGTCTTTAACTCTGTTGTTTGCTGATACAGTACACTGTTCCTGCGTCCAACCCCCCCACCCCACCCCCACTGCAAAGAAAACAATTTTTAAAATATGTTTATTAGAAATAGCTGTTCATGAGTACCTTGTATAACCAGGGTACCTTTATACCCCCTACATATTGTTTTTCCTTTTAAAATGATTGCTGTAAAACTTTGGAATTATGATATTGCTGTCACATGGGGGCACTGTTAAGCTGTAAATGCATCAAGGTGATAAGGCAGTGAAATCCACACAAAATGGTTGCAGCAAATTCTTAATAAACCTCAGCACAATTATAGATTCCACCATTTTAATCTTTTTTTCCCTTTTCTCCCCTCTACGCAAAATGACATAGCCCAGGAGTTTAGGGTCTGCATTATTTGCTGTGGGCATGTGTGGGTTTACTTACCCTGAGTTGACTGTTGTCATGTTCCACATTGTGATATGCTTGCTGTTTGGCAGGATAGGAGTGTGCGGGGGTGGATACATGTGCCATATGAGCAATCCAGCTTTGACAATTGTTTGTAATTACAATAGTAGTTTTCACTGTTTTTTAGGCATATGGAATGTCTGTTTTGCCTTTGAATCTGATAAAAGGCACTCGAAGTGTTGCCTACGAGCGTCTGGAAAACACAGAGGACATTGATGACGTTGAGCATCAGATTGAAATTCTGAAATCCAAGGTGAGTACGGTAACTACTGTAAGTAACACAAAGCACTGACATGCAATGTGAAAAATGTGAAAATTCTTCACAAGTCACATATAAACACAGAAGACTAAAATTACATTATGCATGTATCATTACTGTAATGATATGCACTGTACATATCGGCAGTATTTATATCACAAAACAGACTTTTATTAAACTTGAAGACAATGCATAAAGATGCATTTTTTATTATTTTCTTTACATGCCACTTAAGCATTAATTTTGTTTAGCAGTCCTTCAAATATATGCAGCTGAAACAGTGAAATGGAAAACAAAGTTTTTTTTTGTTCTTAGACTCTCTGTTGCAAAAATATTTCTAAAGAAAACAAATTTTTTCTGTTATATTTGTGACAAACAGTGGGCGACAAGGAAGCAAATTAGAAGTTTAACATAGAATGGAAGAATAGCAGAAGTTTTATTGTTTGACAAACATTTGTATTATGTTGTTATGTTTTATTTGTCATATGCAGGTTAACACAAGGTCAGCAATGTAATGAAATGTTCAGGATGAGTAGAACCGATTTGACTCGTTATTTTTTTTTTAAAATAAATAAATAAAAATAAATATTAAAACATGCAATAAAAGGTACAACATAAAGTACCACAAAGTGGAAAATAAATATAATATTGACAAGGTCCAAAAGAAATATAGTAAACAACAGCATGGTATAATGGTGCAAGTAGGATGAATTTGTATGAATAAGTATTTCACAGGTAGTAATATAAGCTTAAATGCACACACAACTAGCATATACTGTACTACACAGGTTGTGTGACAGTCTATTGCACAGGTAGTGATTGACACTGAGATTAATGGAATTACGATGGTAAGGTGGTGACATACATGATACAGCCACATAATGCAGCAGTAATAAACATATTAGTTGTCACATATGTGGCTTAGTGTAATGTTATTGTCAGTTGTTTAGTGTTATTATTAAGAGTTCAGTAATCTGACAGCTTGTGGGTAATAACTGTATTTTCGTGCTCAATGGCAGATTCCTGTATCGTCTGCCTGAGGGTAGTAGATGTAAAAGTCCTTGTGCTGGGTGGGTGTGGTCCTTAATGATGCTGCGTGTTTTACGCTGACGTCAGCTGTGGTAGATGTCCTGGAGGGTGTGAAGACTGCTACCAGTGAGGTCCTCTGCTGTTTGCACCACCCTCTGTAGTGCTTTCCGGGTCTGACTGGTGCAGTTCCCATACCACCCTGTGATGCATCCTATCAGCAGGCATCAGAGGATGCTGGTATTCATACCAAGCTTCTTTAATTATGTGTGTAATTCATATTTAACAATAACTAGAAAGGTTGGTAACCTGTAGTTCTGTGTTTCTTTGCTGTTTAAAAATCCTCATACATCTTCAAGCTTAATTCAATAATCGGGGCGGCTGTGGCTGAGTGGGTAGAGCAGTCGTCCTCCAATGCAAGAGCTGGGGGTTTGATTCCACCAACAATCACATGCCAAAGTGTCCCTGGGCAAGACATTGAACCCCTCATTGCCTCCGATGTGTGTCCCATTGGTGTATGAATGTGATAAAGCACTGATTATTCTTTCTATAGATGGATTAGAGTGTTGTATGAATGGGTAAATGAGATCATAGATTGTAGTGTAAAGCACTTTGAGTATCTTGGTTAGATAGAAAGGTGCTATATAAGTACAGTCAATTTACCATTTGCATATGCATTGATGTCAGTACATGTGTGTAAGTGTCCATTCACAACTGCATTTTGTGTATATATATATATTTTTTTGTGCCAGTGTAAAGATGGACGTCCTCTGTCGTCAAAGGACAGATGCAACCTGGAGGAGTTAGAGGGCAAACTACAGCTCCTCCAGCGCAGGGGAAGACACCTGGACATTGCAGAGAGGAACTGCTGCTCTAAACTTGGCAGAGCTCTCAGACCCATCAAGGTGAGTCTCCATTACTGAATTGATTCCCATTCGCAAAAGTAAATTATGAGGACAATGCTATAAAAAACAAATGTACAGGTAGTCCCCGACTTACGAGCGCTCTGACCTACGAGGTTCCGGACTTACGAGCTGGCGAATTTTTGGAAAAAACGCAAAAAATACTGAGTTTTTCTGTGATTTTTCACCACAGTTCGTTAGCTAAACATGTGGACACACGTTTCCGATCATTTTTATGCACTCGTAAGCAGTTTTTCGATGAAAAACGAGTGTTTGTAGTCGCGCTAGCAAAACCGTTCCAACTTACGAGCGAAATTCCGGACTTACGAGACACGTGGCGGCCGTTCCAAGTTACGAATTTTCGCTTTACGAGCGCCTAGGAGGAACGGAACTCGCTCGTAAGTCGGGGACTACCTGTAAACTGTTGGTATTTGTCTATTAGGTGAAAATAAGTGTTCTGGTAAAGTATTTTTTTCTTCTATTTAAGTTACTCAGGCATGTTGCACTGTACACCAGATCAAATTTGATAACTTAAAAGTTACATAAGGTAATTAAAAAAAATGTTCACAGTTCTTTGTTCATTTTCAACAGCTTCAGACACTTCTCCTGTACTTTTACTGAACTTATTCCTTCAGCACAAGTTCTGATTGGGACTGCTCTAGATTTACTCCCAGTTCTATTTTACTTTACCGCATATTTACACGAGTCCCACGGGTCGTCTCTTCATCTAATTTACTCTGACGTCTCTAAGGGAGTCTTGCATTTCTAAGACAGGATCTCACATTTCCCAGGAGGAAAACCATAACACCCACAACCCTTTCTTTGATTTTACACTTTTCTGGGTTGGTTAGCCAGTATCTGGACCTCACAAATGCAATTTAATATTGGTGCTTTTAAATTTCTCTAGGATGTAGAGGTCAGAGAAAAGGAATCCTATGAAACCTAACTTGGACGCCTTGTACAAAAAATGTTTAACTTTGGACATGTTGGTACAACACTTGTACTGTCTTAATCTTTCAACCAATCTAGAGATGAGTATTGATGGCTGCAATGTAGGCACATTCTAACCTCATTCTTTTAGTTACTCTGACACATGGACTGTTCCATATTTAGGCTCAGTGATCGAGTGGAGGCCTCCAGTCAAAGAACTGGGTGTTCAGTCCTCAACCCTGCCATGTGCACAACGGCTTTTGGGCAAAACACTGAGAGTTAGAAGAAAAAAATAAATCTCATAGTGTGATATAACACTAACAAAAGGGCTTTATTTGTGTTTGGGTGGATAAAAAAACTATTTTAAAATGGAGGTGTGTAACATTTAAAACATAATGTCTTTGGACATTCGATGTTGGTCATTTATTTCTAAGTTGTCATCGACTGCCACCGTGAAAAGTGGGAAATCATTTGCACGTTTGTACATGTGTATGCATGTGGCTATT
>JBBPBX010001056.1:10315-23452 GCA_038048925.1 Garcialebias charrua | reverse complement strand
TATATATTCTGATTGATTTGAATGAACTTATCAGACATCAATTTGACTTTACCAAATGCAAAATGGCTAAAGCACAATTTGATAGGTATTGAGCTAAAATGTGGTCTGGTAGTAACTGAGGGTCATCCCCAACACAACACAATAGATCCCCTAAGCATTAATTGATCAGGCTTTGGTATACAGTAGTCCCTCGTTTATCACAAGGGATTTGTACCCTGAAGTCCCACGATAAGTGGAAAACCGCAAAGTAGGAATAGTAGTACAAGTAGTAATTAGTAGTTTATTTTAGATTATATGCACACTTGCAATATTGTAAACAGTGTTTCTAAACTCTAAATGCTCTAAAAGAGGACAGAATGTCATGATCTTGGCTCTCTGCCACTTGCCAGCGCTCTTGGCCACGCCCACTTCTCTGCTGCATAGCGGAGGCCTGACACAGCTGCAGGACAAAGCTTCTCCTGCAGTTGTGTGCAGCCCACATTTTAAATAAAAATCCCATGCCGACCGTGTGGCTCATCCATCAATCAGCCAATTTTGAGTAATGTGCAATAATACTTTGAAAAACTGTGGTAGAGCGAGATATGTCTAACTGAAAAGCTTTTTTTTTTTTTTCTTTTTTTTTTTGTGCTTGTTTTGTTGTAACCTACTGAGTAACCCAATCCTTTTGGGCTGTGCCTTCCCTTCCCACTGTCACATAGTCAAAAGTGCCAAAATGAGCCTTTCCTACGCCATATGGTCTTTTGACTAAAGGCTTGACAGAGAGGTTATTTTTGCTGATCTGTTTTTTTATTTTTTATTTTTTTTTATAGGGTTCACATAGCCGCTTTATAGGGTGCACATCCTTCATTAGTTATTTACTAAATTTTATGAACTTCTTTTTATATATTCATGTATTCACAGATTGTACTGGGTGTTTTCTTCATCCTGGTCGCGCTGCTGTTTATCATTGCCCTGTTCGTTTCTAAGTAAGTCATTGTTTGCATTGTAAAACACAGTTATTCCCATAAAACAGCTGTTGTAAAAAAAAGTAGGATTTATGTAACAGGGATCACTGTTGTAATTTTCTCTTATTTATTCATACTTTTTTATTATTTCTAGTTTGGATAAAGCACTTCACTCTGCTGGCATCAGCTCCGGGTTTATAATCTTTGGCACCAACCTGACTAATCCTTTCAATGAACTTCTGTTAGCCCTACAACCTGTGAGTACCCTCTCATCCTTCATGTTGAAAAGATGATTATCCCTAATTTGTATATATTTAAAATCATTTTCTTTCTTTTGTCGTAATTATTGTAAATACTGTATATATACACGATATATATATACAAAAAGCTGTCCATTCTTAAATGGATATGCAATACTCTTTAAGACTGCATTTTGTCTCTCAATAGGCTGCATTTCAACTTTAAAATTACCTAAGATTTAGTTATAGCTGCCCCCCACTCACACACACACACACGTTCTTGTAAATGTTCTTTCTGGGGACTTTGCATTGACTTGTATTCATCTTCTATAGTCTAACCCTGACCATTACCTAGACCTAACCATTACTAGCACATGGCTAACCCTAAACCTAACCCATCTGCATTTCACATTTTAGTCCTAAACTTAAAGCTCCACTGACATCATCTTTTAACTTTCCATAAAATGGCACAACATATATATATATATTAAGATTGACCTCTGATAGTTTTTGCTAAAACAATGTGAAATTAATGAAAATTCCTCTCCAAAATAGTTTAAAATTAGCGCCGTTTTGTTACACGGTAAATTCGGGTTTTTCCGGTCACGTGATTGTGACGTCAGACACAGAGCTCTTCTCCAACCGCACATTTAATACAATGGAGAAAGATCCAAACACGTCCGTCGAATTTAGCCATTTAAAACCTTAGATTTGAGCGATTTGGCTCCAGTTCGTGAAGAAGAAGTTATTTTGAGTGATCAAAAATCAAACAGCAAGGTTTCTTTTGTCCGTGCTGACTTTTTTTTTCAGGAGAGGTTTCACATTCAAAAAGCGAACAGCAGATGTCAGCAAAGCCATTGTGATTCCTCTTACAGAGCACTGTAAGAGGAATCACGATGGCTTTGCTGACATCTGCTGTTCGCTTCATGAATAACTTCTTCACGAACTGGAGCCAAATCGCTCAAATCTAAGGTTTTAAATGGCTAAATTGGACGGACGTGTTTGTATCTTTCTCCATTGTATTAAATGTGCGGTTGGAGAAGAGCTCTGTGTCTGACGTCACAATCACGTGACCGGAAAACCCCGAATTTAACGTGTAACAAAACGGCGCTAATTTTAAACTATTTTGGAGAGGAATTTTCATTAATTTCACATTGTTTTAGCAAAAACGATCAGAGGTCAATCTTAATATATATATATGTTGTGCCATTTTATGGAAAGTTAAAAGATGATGTCAGTGGAGCTTTAACCCCTAACCTCCCAACGAGATTTATTCTTATGGAGACTTGGCTTATGTGGTGCAGCTGGTTCCCACAGTGCATGTTTTTTTTTTGTATAATTGGTCCCCACAAGGTAACCTGAAACAAAAACGCATACACACACACCCCTTCCCCTCCTTACCCTAAAACTGTTTAAAAGAAGCGGTTTTTGCTTGGTGAAAATGTTAATGGATATTGGTTGTTTAGTTGGTATTTTTGGCCCATAAAATGTTCTAAGGATAAAATATAAATTTCAAGTTTTTTATCGTTTTTTTATTATATTGAGAATTAATAATCTATGTCTAGTTTAACTTGTATATTTTATAGCAGTTTTTGTTGTTGTTGTTGTTGTTGTTGTTGTTGTTGTTGTTGTTGTTGCAACAAAGAAACCTTTGAATTTCAGAGATCAACATACTTTTTCACAACTTGTTTCTTGACCAAAGCTTTAAGGCCCAGGCAGAGCTCTGCGTACGGCCTGTACGCCGCTCTACGCGCGTGTTCTGTGCGCATGCGTTCACAAGCACAGCTCTGCGTTCGTTCTCGCGTTAAATGCTCGCGTTTTCGCTCCAAATTCTTGTCGTAATTTGAGCAGCTGCGCGCAGAGCGTTTACCTACGGGACAAACTGAGGTCGCTGATTGGTCATTTGCTGACACGCCTACTGAATTGATTGACAGGTCGGGTGGGGGAAAAAAGGCACGGGCTGCGCAGCGATTTTCTGTGTTTATATGTTAATAAAAAGTTCTAAAAAATAAAATAAAAACAGCACACCAGAACACCATGAAATATTTAGAACCTCGCGCAGCCACGTTGGACGTGAGTTTAGTTCGCTCGTGACAAATTCATTCATTTCCTTCTCATGAGGAAGGAGGAGGAAGCGATTACTTGACTTTTAGTAAAAAAACAAAAGAAAAGTCCAGATCAGGGATGAAGAAGGGGAATTTAATACATTTGTGTCACATACAAAACAGTCCGGCGCCAGGAAGTTTATTGTGAGACAACGCGCCTCGCGTACGTGGTCGTAAAATTTCAGCTTTGCGCGTTCGTGCCCTGCGGGGCTACGCTTGTGCCTCTGCGTACGTACGGCGGCGTACTGCCTTACGCAGAGCTCTGCCGGGGCCTTTAGAAGTGTTCACATCAAACTATGAGACTGACAGAAAATCTAGTATCTATCGTCTCGTCTTTACTCCAGACCCCTGTTGCTAGACATAAACATGGAGTACACCCTATATTTTACTTACTATTCCACTGCAGATTTTGAAGAAGGAAAAATGACAGACAGCTCTGACCAATTAAAGTTTTCTTCACAGAAAGTGGCATTGATTAAAAGTCTTAAGACCATTGGTTAGAAAGATGACTGTGGTATTTAATAAATAACGTGCTTTGTATCAAGAGTGGGTTGTTAAATATGTAGGGAGCAGGTTATATGTTATGTATGGTATGAAATATATATTAACTGTTGGTGTTCAGTAGATTTAATGATCCACATTTTGCAGCTGAGATCCACTTTATATGATTAATGGTTGCATTTTACTGTTAAGATAATGATGTAAAAAATCATTAACAAATATTGATCTTTAAAATCTCGCTACACTGAATGTTAGGATTAAATAGCAACAGTTATTTGATGAAGTGCTATATCTGTCTGGTTTGACAGGTTTTCCCCCTTGATTATATCCTGATCACTGTCATCACCATGTACTTTGTGCTCACGTCCATGGCTGGCATCCGCAACTTGGGCATCTGGTTCTTCTGGATAAGAGTGAGTAATGACAACATTTCAGTGTTACTTTAAAGAAACAACACATACAAGCTTTGCAAAAAAAATAAAATCATTGCGCAAGTCCTAATCAAAATAGATTTTTAGAATTGTTTGGGACAAGATCAATTTGTTTAGGACAGTTTGTCTTCACATCAACATCCAGTAGAGACAATTCAGTACCTGTGTCCAGTTACTAAACAATATGTTTACAATTTCTCTAGAGTTTTAGTTATTAGCATTATTATTTTGTATTTTAATAAATTGCATTATAATTAGACCTGTCAGGATAAACAATAAAGCAATTAATCGCATGATTAATGAAAATCATCAACCTCATTTTCATTTATCGGCTTCGTTTCTTTGCGTCTCTTTCTACTGGACACTGGGTGACAAAAAGTTCAACTCCGGTGCTCTTCTCTGACCCCTCCCTTTCTCTTTTTTTCTTTAAAATCCATTGTAACCGTCCAAAATCACGTTTTTGGATCGTTAAATGCAGCTAAGCTGAGAAGCTAAGTTACGAGCTAAGATAACAGGCCGACCTCAGGAAAACTCCTCCGTCTTGTCGAAGCTCCAAAATTCATGGTTGAAACCTGTGCCTTGATATAAAAATATGCAACAAATAAAGTCCAGTTGATCCTGTATTGAACGCCTTTTTTGATATAAAAAGATGTTTGTCTCTGCAAAAAGTAGCTGAGAACTTGTTTACTGATTTTTTTTTTGTTTATTATTAAATGCTTTGTGTGAAAAATGCTATGCTATAAAACTCAAACCACATTGAGCGTCCGCCATTTTGAGAACCAAAGAGAGACAGCCCATGTCACATCAAGGGCCCCCCGTCATTTTTCTGAAACACGCTGCTTGCTCCCTCACTATCCATCTTTCAGTTAAAACAGTCTTATACTGCCATCTGGTGATCGAATGGATGTACTACACTCAAAACAAATTAAACATTTCTTCTTAAATTTGAAAATAATTACTAATTGTCAAATCTCAAACAATATTATCGTTTATCGCAATAATTTCTGAGACAATTAATTGCCCAGCAAAATTTGTTATTGTGACAGGCCTAATTATAATCCTTGAGTTTCTAATCAACATGAAATTTAATCAGCATCTGTTTTCAGAGTAGCAACATTCTTTTCTTTCTAACAGCACATTTTTAAACATCATACTGCCAAGAAACACCATACTGTAAATGCAATGTAGCATTGAAGTGGTAAACACTAATTTGCTGACCAGACAGCAAACATTACACATGAAATACTCAAATACTGTGCATCAGGAACTGTCCAGGGACAGTTTCACCAACAAAACTGCATGCACGCCTGTAGCATTTTATAAGTAATCGTTTTATTTATCTGCAGAAGAGAAATAAACGCCAAGTTTTGGAAATTCATTCTCACAATCAGCTATTTCTTAGATGTATCTGTCACAGTAATTTGTTTTATAAATTAAACCTCTTCTGAACTGTGTCAACCCATTAGAAGAGAAACAGATTTGCAACTACCGGTAGTTAACTAGTTCACATGCAACTACTAAGCACGATAATGATAATAATAATAACAACGATTTCCATGACAGATAACGGCTTTGACAATAAATTACTCATTAGACGAACAAAATTACGTTGTTTTATTTAGGTTAATTAGGAAAGTTGATAAAAAGCTGACATTTTCTGTATTTTTTAAATAATTATTCAATTATTAGTAGTGCATTGCAGTTTGAAATCATTAAAACTAGTTTGGTAAAGTAGATCTGAACTGTAATAGTTTTGTGCCAGTGATTTAAAGGTTTTATAAACATTGGTACGACTTGTGTTCACAGCTAATCAAAGCCCTGTTTATTAAAACCTTCATGCTTAATTCCCAGACTATTGTGCGCACCTGAATAAAGCCGTATACACTAAGTTTAAAAATAAAATATTTTTGTACATATATAGGCCGCACTTGTCTATAAGCCGCGGGTGTCCATGTTGTGTTGTAACATGAGATATTTACACAAAAAAGATTTTTTAAACTTTTAATTAAATACTATAGCGTGGTAGCACACAGCTACTGAGAGAGATGTGCAGCTCAAAGTTTAAAAATACAATATTTTTGTACATATATAGGCCGCACTTGTCTATAAGCCGCGGGTGTCCATGTTGTGTTGTAACATGAGATATTTACACAAAAAGATTTTTTAAACTTTTAATTAAATACTATAGCGTGGTAGCACACAGCTACTGAGAGAGATGTGCAGCTCTTGTTGTAGATCAAGAATCAACCACCAGATGGTGCTTTGTATTTTGCTGTTCAACACACACAAAAGCCCCTTTCATAAGACAGCTCAGTCCGGGTTTGATGCGTGTTCAGTCCTCCAACGAGCATTCAGAAAAAACACGAAGGTGCATAGGCGAGTAAATTTTACTCGCTTCTGATGCGTCCCTGATCCGCCAGCAGAGGTAGTGTCAGGGGCGCATCCGAGCCGGGCAGACCCACTTGTGAATGAAACCCGCGGATCCGCGCTCAGAATACAGATGACATCAGTGTGCGACCGCAGGATTAATCAACAGGCTGATTTATTAGCAAGGAAATATTAAAAATGACACGAAACAGCAACTTTAGTTTCGCTCTTTTTTTCCTCTCTCTCTCTCTCGCAGCGGAGCTGTGTGTGTGTGTGTGTGTGTGTGCCCGCGCTGGAGGGAGACGTCAGGGAGCTGTAGATTTATTACTGAGGAAATATTAAAAATGACACGAAACAACAACTTTAGTTTCGCTCTTTTCTCTCTCTCTCTCTCTCTCTCTCTCTCTCTCTCTCTCTCTCTCTCTCTCTCTCTCTCTCTCTCTCTCTCTCGCTCACTCGCTCGCTCTCTCTCTCTCTCGCTCTCTCTCGCGTGCGCGCAGCGGAGCTGTGTGTGTGCGCGCACGCTGGAGGGAGTCAGTGCAGCTGTATTTATTACTGAGGAAATATTAAAAATGACACAAAACGACTACTTGTAAACGTCTGACGTTTGTCCCACAATAAATACGTCGCGGTCCAGTTCAGCTTCTGCTCCACGCCTCTTTTGGATCCGCGCTGCGGGTTTATATATGAACACATTTATGTGAGCAGGACCTGCACGCCTTCAACTGTGGTCTTATGAATGACCCGGTGAGGATTAAAGCCGGACTGGTCTGTGCGGCAATTGCGCGGATTTGACTTATGAAAGGGGCTATAAAGAGCCACCCCCACCCCCCAAGAGAGACGTGTATGGGATGTGACGAGGCTAAAGGTTTTGATGGCATAAAGCTCGTTAGTCCATCAAAAAATAAAAATAAAAATCCATAAATTTGCTGTAGCATTGTACAATGCAGCAGCAAATATATAGATGCATTTTTTTTACGTTTTATATTCTCTGTTTTTTTTAATAACTTGTGTAATTCCTTGTGTATGTTCCTTTGTACTGAAACTCTTGCACAACAGTTTCCTGTGGGATCAATAAAGTTATATTTTATCTTATCGTATCTTACAAGCCGTGGTGTTCAAAATGTGTGAAAAAAGTAGCGACTTATAGTCTGGAAATTACAGTACCTGTAATCCCTTTTTAATTGTTGAATTTTACCAATGCTATCACAGTTGGTTTTGATTAGCATTTATTTTCCTGGGTCTCTGTATCTGCTTTGAATTTCTAATGTTATGACCAACCTAAAATATCTAGTTTGTAGCCAATTAATGTGCTTTTTTTGTTTGCTTGTTTGTTTACCTTGTTAGCTGTACAAAATACGACCAAAGAGAACACGGCCACAGGCTCTTCTGATCCTCTGCATGATTCTTCTTCTGATTGTTCTACACACCAGCTACATGATCTACAGTCTGGCTCCACAATATGTCATGTACGGCAGCCAGAAATATCTTGTACAGGTGAGAGTGAATTTCATGTAGATTTATGTACCTTTCTAGTTTTAGTTTTACTGAAGAGCGCCAGCTGTTAGGTGGGTTTCCAAGAAAAGCACTGTCAGTTATTGGGTTCAAACAACTTTGGTCCAGCTTGATGTAGGCGGCAGTATTGTCTCTATGGGCTGGCAGCCAGGCTTTTAGACTCTTATTCTTTTTTAAATTCTGTCTATCTGTCAGACAATGTGGCTGTTTATGTGTGGATTTGTTATTTGACAGTATACTGTACTCTGTGTTTTGATGTAGCTCTGCCATGCCTCTGGGGGTGTATGCATTTGGTTTCAATAAACACATGTGTATTCTAGCATAAAAATAAAATAATACGTATTATCAACACTCAACAACAACTTTATTAAGTACACCTGTTCAATTGTTTAACTAACATAAATAGCTAATCAGTTGTAACAAGTAGTTATGTGAGATACTTTTTCTTGTCTATCATCTTGAATCAGTCTGTCCCCTGACCTCTGACATCATCAAGACATTTTAGTCCACACAAATGTTGTTAACTGGATGTTTTCTCTTTTTTGCACTATTTTCTGTAAACCCTAGACATGGATTAAAGTTTTCTGTCACCGCAACAACTTTCCTTCATTTTGAATGTGGTCAGGACACATTTCTGTCATCTGCAAAAATGAGGAGGGTGAAGAAAATTGTTCTGTTGTGGCCTTGTTAAAGCCATCCAATCCAATGATGATACAGGAATTAACGTGACACTGCTTTCAACCAATAATGAGAGCCAGAGCTACAGTTTTTTATTCATTCAACCTTTATTTAGTCAGGTAAATCTTTTGAACCTCATGGGCTCATTTACGAAAGCGACCTGCTAAAGTTACTCAGTTGGACCCAGTCAGAGCAGAGCAGGGCGGGTCCTGCTGTCTGGATCACAGTGAGCCCGCCCCGATGTGAGCAGCAGAAAGCTCACCTGTAGCAAACCAAAGAGGACACCCCGCTACTTAACAGAACCGCCCGCCCCTTCATTCATTCATTCAACCTTTATTTATACAGGCTAGTCTCATTGAGCCACACAGACTCATTTACAAGAGGGACCTGTTCCAGACAGAATACAAGGAGTCCTCGACTTACAACGCCCCCGACTTACAGCAATCCGGACTTACGAACGCGCTCCGTTGAAAAGCATAGAATCGAGTTACGGCATAGATGCGTCATTACGGCACCTGAAATCGTCATCACAGCGGAAATTTACATGAGGTGGAGGGGGGTGGTGGCGGGTGGTGGGAGGTGGGGTTACCTAGCGCATGACAATGGAAATTTACCCCGTAGCTGCATGCTCTCGGGTGGAGAGGGGGGGTACAGTGACAATATGAAACTACAGCAGCGGATGTATACAGGCGTACTGTACCTCCTGAGGAACAAAGGCGGAGTGATACAGATTCGTAAAGGTATTTAAAGATCCACTGACGTGATTTTTCTACTATTCATCAAATTGCTCAAAATATATATATTTTATCATTTAAATATGTTAGTTTTTGCAAACAAAATGATAAATCACTTTAATTTTGCTTTAAAAGTGATTTTGAACTTCAAGCTGTGTTTAATCGTGGGAAATCCGTTTACACCCGAACGCACCATCTGTGATGTAATGTCCAGAGTTGAGGCAGAGCTCTGAGCTTGTCACGGTGTGC
Source organism: Garcialebias charrua (assembly GCA_038048925.1). NCBI lineage: Eukaryota > Metazoa > Chordata > Actinopteri > Cyprinodontiformes > Rivulidae > Garcialebias > Garcialebias charrua. Next base: position 13,689 of record JBBPBX010001056.1, on the reverse strand, counting down.
GCAGCTCCACATGAAGGTCAGTCTGATACAGCATCAGACCTAAATTAGATCCTGTTGTTTCTTGTTCCATCACCCAAACTATTTTCTGCTTCCCAAAATGAAGACAAATAGCTCAAATCTTCACCTAGATTGATAAATTAGTCAAGTTTTAAAATGTCCGCTATTGAAGAGACTGGAGCCCTCTGCCTCTCACTCTGGACATTACGTCACAGATGGTGCGTTCAGGTGTAAACGGATTTCCCATGATTAAACACGGCTTGAAGTTCAAAATCACTTTTAAAGCAAAATTAAAGTGATTTATCATTTTGTTTGCAAAAACTAACATATTTAAATGATAATATATATATATTTTGAGCAATTTGATGAATAGTAGAAAAATCACGTCAGTGGATCTTTAAGTACCGTATAGGTATGTGTTTATAGATGAATGTGTGGTGTAATGTGTTAGCTAACTGTTTGTAAATAAAGTTCTGTGCATGTTTATGGACCAGTATGTATGCTTGTTCAGTCTCGTATCGATAAACGGGTGTGCGGTGCAGCGTTAGCATGCAATTTCCGTCTTACGGCAAACATCCGTACTTATGAACGCCACGTGTAATGAGTTCCGACTTACGTCAAATTCAGGTTACGAACGGTGCGTAGGAACGGAACTCGTTCGTAAGTCGAGGACTACCTGTATATAAAGTACATAATGAAGGTGAATGGCATGTAATAAATTGTTAAACCTCTATGTATTAAACATGTGTTTGCATGTGACCAATTCACTGCAGCCGAGGGAGAGACCAGAACTGATGCACCATCACCCCCACCCCCTCCTCCCGCTCCGTGCCCCGACCTCCCAGGATTTTTCTATCTAAAATGTAACTTATTATAAAATGGTAATGTGTTCGGTGCATCGTCATTGTACAAACCTGTGAAACTTGTGCTTGAGACCAAACTCCAAGTCCAAGGGAGAAACATATATGTTGCAATGGTTTGTTATCTGGGTGTCCAAATGCTTCTTTAAAAAAGTCTTCAGTTAATCCAAAATGCTGCAGCCAGAGTTAACTGGAGTTGGTAGGAGAGATCATATCTCTCCAGTTTTAAAATAAAAAAAAAATGTTCAATACAGAAACAACTGGACTTTATTTGTAACAGAAGACGTTTACTCTTCATCCGAGGAGCTTTCTCAATTCAAAGAGCAGAGAGTGGGGGTCAGTTTTACTTTTAATCTCCAGTTTTAGCTTCTCTCCATTGGCTCCCTGTGATGTCCAGAATTTAATTCACCATTTCAGAAATTAATTCCACCCTGTATTCACTGATTAACTGGACGTCATTAATTTCACACAGACTCTCCCACTGGTACATTTTCATCTTTAAATTCTTTCTTGTTCTGGTGCCTTCATACATCTCCTACATGTCACTGCGTGAGTGCAGCTACAGCGTGCACCCTCAGGACATGATTACCTGCAGTGTTCCCTCAGTGAGGACTGAACTTGGCAAAAGGGCCTTCTCCTACTCCGCTCCTGTTTCCTGGAATATCTTGCAAAAAGATCTGAAGGTCTCAACCTTGACCTCTTTAAGTAGCTTTAAACATATGTTTAAGTTCATGGCAAAAACCAACATGATCCTGTTTTTAGTTTTCTACATCGCCTTACAACGTAGCTTTTTTCCTACTACTTTTCCTTTTAATTATCCTCTTGATTATCATTTTATTTTCACTTGTTAAAAAAACAATAATTTGTATATGCATCCTTTATTGTCTATTGTCATTGTTGTCCACTTTTGTCATCACTCTGTTAAAATTCAGGTCTCTCTTGTAAATGAGTCCCCGAGGCTCAGTGGGACTAACCTGTATAAGTAAAGGTTGAATGAAATTCAAAATAGGAGCCAAGATGGTGTAGTGGTTAGGGCGTTTGACTTGGGACCCGAAGGACGCGGGTTCGCGTCCCGGCCACTACACATCTTGGGGTGTCTATGAGTGCACACCTATTTCTCCAGCTCCCCGAGCGCCTTCTATGGCTGCTCACTGCACCGCCTGGTAGGTGGTTGGGTTAAATGCAGAGACGAATTTCGTCTGTGTATGGGAAACATACGCAGATGACAAGATTAGACAATTATTATTATTATTATTATTATAAAATCTTACTTCTAACCTACAAAGCCCTCAACAACCTAGCTCCATCATATATTTGAGATCTTTCCATATTTTCCTACCAGAGCACTTCGCTCTCAGACTGCAGGTTATCGTGTGGTCCTTAGAGTTTCCAAAAGCAGAATGGGAGGAAGATCTTCCAGTTCTCAGGCTCCTCTCTTGTGGAACCAACGTCCAGTTTCTGTCCATGAGGCTGACACATTGTCCAGTTTTAAAACTGGGCTTAAGACTTTCCTTTTTGATCAATTAGGGTTGGCTTGTCATGCTACTATAGGCTTAGACTACTAGAGGACAAATTGACCTCATATCTTCAAATATTTGCTAAAATTGATTAGTTTTCATTTGATACAATTTATATCTTAACATGTGATTTTTGACCTGCCATTGTGTAGCTGTTCTTACCAAACCCAGCCTTTTGAAGCTGATGGCTGCTTGTCCTGAGCCTGGTTCTGCTAAAGGTTTCTTCCTCATGGGGGAGTCTTTCCACTTCTCCTTCATGCTTGCTCAAGATGAGTTATGCGTTAGAGTTAAATTCAAAGCAGTCTGCTCCTCAGATAGTGTTAAATTAATAGTTTTATTTAAAAGTTTTGTTAACTTATTATTTTATATATGAATGTTTCTGTTCAGTGCCCTGAGATGATTTTTGTTGTGACTTGGCGCTACAAAAATAAACTGAACTGAACTGAATTGAAATAGATAGAGATGTGCACCACCACAAGAGCGCACCGCCTTGTTGAGTTTTTCTCATGGTGAGAGAGGTAGTTTCTGCTGCTTTATTTTTTATTTTTTATTTTATTTTAAAAGATATTATACCCCCACAATGTAAAAAAAAGCTGCCTTTGGCTCCCTAAAGTTATTGTGTCGGCTATTATAGGAGATCACTATGAACAAGTGGTTTCTACTGTTTGTTGTACTCTAACAAAACATGTTTTTACTTTTTTTTTATCAGAGTCAGGCGCCGGTGCCAAGTCCTGTGTCTGGAAATGCCACCACAAGGACATGTGATGCAGATGCACCTGAGGGTGAGTTTCCTATTATATTGTCAAAAATATTTACCTTAAAGGTTGACTCTCTATTCTAAGAAATGTTTGTTTGCATTCCAACTATTTGATGCAGTACACTATTTGATAATCTTTTTGATTACCCATTAGAGTGTGAATTAAACAAAAACAAACATTGTCACCGTACCAAAATTAATCAGCTATAAAAACACAAATGTGTAAATTTACATCACACCCAT